>OZ014469.1:24202841-24476017 GCA_963965965.1 Trididemnum nubilum | reverse complement strand
TCGACGGCTGGACAAGTTTTGCGTATTGCGCTTTTCAAAGCTTAATAACTCTGCCAATCTTGCATAAATTTCAGCGAAGTTTTCAAAACTTCTTAATTTGCAAGTATACTATGTAACAATAAACAGAGAATTTTTTTTTATGGATTTATGGAAATGTGTGGAGTTTGTGGGATGGTATTGGGAGTTATTTAGAGAGCTGCAGACACTTTTTCAAGCATCCACAGCCGCTCTGAGTGAAGGTATTCCCCAGCTGGACAAGACTCTTGGCCGAACTGGACTTTGTGAAGCATTTTTCATGTCGCTTGATCACTAAGGGCTTGCACAGTGGCAGAGGGTTTCTAGAGAATAAACGATTTTTCACTTGTGGTACTTTAAAAAAACAATTGAAAAATCGCTGGACCTGTGTAGTAAGGACAGACATACGCCATCCCTACTACAAGGGTTCCCCTCTGTGTGACCATGGAAATCTTTTTTTTTTTAATGTACCGCAAGTAAAAAATCGTTTATTCCCTACAAAGCCTCTGCCAGTGTGCAAGCCATTAAGGCTTGTCCAGTTCGGCCAAGAGTCTTGTCCAGCTGGGAAATACCTTTGATTAGAGAAGCTGAGGACTGCCGATGAGATCTAAAAGCTCGAAATAGCGCTGTGCAGCTGTTTTTTTTGTTGCTGATGGTGGTTTCATTGTTGTTTTTCTAGTTGTTGTTGTTGTTGTTGTATTATCTAGTTGTGGTATTGCTGCTGTAGCGTTTTTAGTTTGGTTTTAATGATTTTTTACTGTGTAAGTTTTTCTTGTTCACGTATTTTGCTGGAACTGATTTTTTCTTTTAGTGGTTGTAACGATTGTCAGATCTGCAACGGTACAAAAAATATTAGAATGTTTAAAGCATAAACGAAAGTCATGCACGCAAAACGAAGGTTGATTGACTTCAAAAAGAGGCAAATTGCTTTTCTCTTCTTGCTACTGTTTTCTGTTTTATATTGCGTCAATGTCTACAGCTTTTCAAGTGAAAGGTAAGTATTTGTTTTGCTTGTATTTATTCATTCTTCGTATAAACTCGTCACTCTAACGTGTGTTTTATCTCCCCAGTACAGAGCACTCCTTTTAGGTTTTATATGCACGTCTTTGGTCAATGGTTTATCCGACTCTTCAGTTTCCACAGCAGGTTGCTTTTTTCCATTGAAAAATAAGCGTTTCGTAGTTTTTCCCAACACATTGTCGGTTCGGATATTGTGCCGAAAGCTAGCAACATTTTAATGTCATTCTACCAAGTTACAACACCGTTGCAGTTTCTTTGTTTTCACCCTATTTGCACCTGGCGAAGGGGACAATGAGATTAAAACACATATCAGAGTTGCAATTAAATTAAAAAATTCAAAATATTTCAATGATTTTATCTCAACGTTATTCTTTGGAATCAGTGGCAGAGACAAAATATTGCAAAAGAAAAGGGGGCAATATTCAGAGCATAAACGTCTTTCATTTCGTTCAAAAATTCAGCTGAAAACAAGGATACCAAACCAAAAAAGATCCTACAAGTTTTGTTTCGTTCCAGTCAGATTGAAGTAGTTTATTCAGATTTAGAGATAGATTCAAATTTGGAGTAAAGACAAAAAATAAAAAAGGTCTTCGCCGAGTTTTGTTTCGTTTTCAGCCAAGAATTTATACCGTCCTACCAATGCAACAATAAGGATGCAGGAATTATAAAGGAGGAATGGAAACATTGCTAAATTTTAGTGAATTTTCGTGGTTATTTAAACAATACAGTAAGTCCTGGGTTTACGGCAGTCTCTACTTACGATGTTTCAAGGTTACGAACGCACTTTAAATGCAGTGCTTTGGGCTCATTTGTTTGAACATTTTATTACTTGCATTATTTGTACATTTTATTGCATTTTATTCTACATTTTATTGTACATTATTGTATTTTTGTACATTTTATTGCATTTTATTTGTACATTTTATTGCATTATTTGTACATTTTATTACAGTACCATACTTTACAGTACAGTACGATATGTATAGAGTAATTTATGTATAATGTTCCGACTTACACTAAATTCGGGTTACACCGCGTCCCAATAGAACGGATCACCGTCGTAAGTCGAGGACTCCCTGTAATTGGGGGTAAATAGACAAAGAGAAGATTTATGGCACAATACCCCACTAAATATGCTACTGTTTGAAATCTGGGATCTAGAATTTACTTCTAAATTTATTTGGATTAGGAATTTAATACTAAATTTTATAAGTAAAATAACAACGTAATAACGCTTTTTTTGAATCAACTTTAAAAATATGCACATCTAAATCAAAGGTTAAGAAAAAGTTACGATTCAGTTTAAAATGGAAGAAGATTTTAAGATAGATTGATCGAGTATTCTACTATACGTAAAGTATCGTAAAATGTAATGAAAGAAAAAAAAAAGTAAAAAGTGATTAATTTACTCTATGACAAGACTTCTTGTAATGGCCAATTGGACAATAGCGGCTCAAATATTGAATAAAGAAAAATAGGTAAGTAATTTTTTGCACGGCTAATCTAGGGCCGTAGCTGTGAAAAGTTGTGTAGAGGCCAGAGGAGGCAAGTTTTTTTCAGTGGGCGTAAAAAGTTTCTTATGTCTAATTGCCTTTTATTATGTCCAACTGCAGTTTTTCAGCAATGTAATATTAAATATTACGTCCAATTGCGATGTTTGTGTAAGCGCTTAATTACGCTGTAGGTGCTGTGCTAGTTATAACTATACTAGCACTTTATAAGTTTTTAAGTGTTCAGTGTAAACGTAAATCACAATATTGTTTACTGAAACATATGGTTACAAAAGACTTTCAGCAATAACTATGTCCCTTTATCCACCAGCAAACAATGGAAACTAGTTAAGGATACAATGCTGAAAACAAACGATATGGAAAGGAAAAATTTAAAAATAGCAAGCCCATCGTTTGAACTTCCTTATCAAGTTGACAACCCTTTATGATGAAAACATTAAATGTGGTTTGTCTTGGCTTATTCGACTATGATGCTGCTAAATAATCAAAATAAAATCAAAACTGTCAAACTGCTTTCTGTTGACCGCTTTTGAAACAAAACTGATTAAGGAATTTGTATTAAACAGAGCACAAACAAAATCGATTTTTAAAATTTTTGAAACTTTGAAAAAGGAGCTATTATTAGAACCGATTTTAGTTTAATTTTTAAGCAACTGACATATAAACTATTTCATAAGCTTAATAATTGCTCTGGGAGGTAAAAAGACAATATATGTAAATTTTTTAAAAAGCCTTGAAATTAACAAAAAAATATATCTTGAAAATATTTAAAAATGTAAGTTGGAAGGGGACGCCATTAGCAGTTTCTCTTGATTGCGGCCCTAGCTGTAAGTGCTTTAGTAACAATTTGACATTGCCGGATATACCTGTTTGGACAAGTTTTATGTTTGATTACAGAAGGCTTGTCAATGCATTGTCAAGCTATAGACTCGTTATTTAGTGGACTAGAAACATACGAGCGGAGAAAAAGAAAAAAGGATTGAAGAAAAAAAGTTGGCTTTTGTTGGGCAGTTTTTGTTTTTTTTTGCGGTCACGCGTATTCGAGTAATTTAATTGGACAGATTTTTAGCGCGTGTGAACCGAGAAGAAAAAAGTCACGCTGATGGGACGAATCAGCATATGCTAGAGAAATGAACCGGGAAGAAAAAAAAGACAAAGCTGTAAGTTTCTGGTCTACTAGTAAACAGTCTATGGTCAAGCGGAAACATACGAAAGGGTTGTTTAAACTTTTTTTTTCAATAGTAATGATAACGCTGACTTTCCAAATCTTTAAATATAAAAAAATGCACTTTTTAGTTCTTTAAACTTTTGCAAGTTTTTGATGTGCTATATATGGACGTAGCGAGAATTTGGATTATTTAATTCAGCATTTAGAACCTGTTGAGGGCGTAAACATTGAGCCCGAAAACGTTTGATAAGATAACTTTACTTCATTAACAAACTAGTATCACGTAGCTTAACGCTTAATTCTGCGCCGTTGTTTGTGCTAACTTTGCAATTGATTTGTTTGCAAATGAACTAGATAAGTTTGCAAATGAACACAAAAGTGAAGTGTTGGAACACAGATTGCCTTTATCATGGGTGCCCGATCCGAGGCCCATGAAGTCGTCAAAAGTGGCCCTGAAATAAAGTTTAGAACTGGTTGCTCACTTTAATTTTTGTAAACAAAATTTTATTCATAAGCGGCATAGAAAACGGAAATCTAGCATCGGCAGGGGCAAAAGGATACTCAGCACCGCCTTCTTCTATGCAAATTTTGGATTTGAAGGCCGAAAGACTGTCGATTTTGCGCATTTGCAGGAATGCAGACGTTTTCAAGAGGTTCAATCAAACCATTCATGCACGCAAAGATCTACAGCAAAAAGAATGGGCCCGCAGTGACTAAAAGTTGGGACGGTTGGTCAAGGCCAAGGGTGTGCAACATTTTTTTCCGGTGGGTCGTATAACCAGCTACAGACATTTAGTTGGGCCACACGAAAAACTTACTTACGCTTCAACAAAACATAATTTACTCAAATTCGAGTGAAAACCAAAAAAAGGTCTTCGCTGCAAAGTGGTTTTATCTTCGCCCGGATTCCCGTAATTTGCCCCCAAATTCAGGTGAAGACCAAAAGAAAAAAGGTTTTGGCCGCGGATTCGCAGCACAGTAACAGCTATAGACAGAGCAAATGACTGAACAAGTCCAAACCAGGGTTGGATCCATTCTTTTTTTTTGTAATTCTTATATTCAAATCCATTGACTTTAAAAAAACTAAATTCAAATTCAAATTCATTGACTGTGAAAAAACTAAATTCAAATTCAAATTCATTGACTTTGCAAAAGTCAAATTCAAATTCATCAATAACTCGTGAGCGGATTCAAATTCAAAATTCAAATTCGATCCAACCCCCACTTTTCACGCCAAAGATTCAAGGAAGATTTTGCAATTTGCACCTAGCAAGTCGCAGTCTCGCCGTCGCAGATGTGTATTAGCGCATCACAGATGCGTAATATACCAACAACTCAAGTTGCTTGAATCCAGAATCAGGCCCTGCGCCAGGATAGCGTGACTGGGGGGCAGAAATAAATTTTGGGGGGTACGAGAGGTTTATTTATGTGAAGTCGAGAAGGGCACGGGGGCACGAGAAATTTATCCCAGTCTGGATCAAATGAACAAGGTGAAGACCAAAGATTCAAAGGGATTTTTCGGCCGAAATCAGAAATTCAAACGGTTTTTCCGGCCCAAATCAGGCGATCTCAAAAAAAAAAAAAGGTCTTTATTCCAACAATGTCATGTAAATTACGAAAATGCGAAAATTTGCACCCCATTAGCCCCAAGCCTGTTAATTTCTTCGGAGCACAGTCCTCGCTTGGGGGGCGCAATTTTTGTTTGGGGGGGGGCACAAGAAGTCATTCGGGGGAGCACGGCCCCGGGATGCCCCTCTGTGGCGCCAGGTCTGTCCAGAACTGGATCCAGTACCGACGCCAAAGCAAACGAAGTGAAGAGGCACTAGCCAAAAGTGGGAGAGGCACAAAATTTGCATATAAAAGTTGATCTTCAGATCTTGTACGGCTACAATTTTGCGCAATTTTGAAATAAGGCCGGCCGCGTTTCTTAGCATGTTTCGTCCGTGGCCATTAATCGCTAGAAAAATCTATCCACAGCAGTGAATGCTACCAGACGTGCAACCAGGATTTTGCTGAGAGAGGTGAACCAAAAATAAAGTTTTTTACACAAAAACTGCCTAAATTAGCCCCCGTGCTGAACAAACTGATGCAACTCAAGCGTGTCACAGACGGATATAAACACTAAATACTAAGTGAATGTGTACGGGGCCTGAGAACGGAACTCCCAGCAGCTGGGCGATTTTGAAGCAAAAAAAAACAAAAACGCAATTTTAACGCCATTTTAATCATACTTCACACTTTTAGAAGCGATATGAATTACTAAATTCCTAAACTTCAAAAGTCATTTCAAAGAATTAAATTGCTTTGCACCTCAAACCCCCCCCCCCCCCCTTACTTTTGGTAAGTCTAAAATACGTTTAAACACTCGTATTTTGAGATTAAATTTTCTAATTGACTTTGCAAATGGGGTTTAAGCCCCTTCACCCTAGTTGCGCCACTGACTGTGACCTCAAAATGGTTTAAAAATTAAAACAGCTGGTCTTTGAAAAAAGTTTTCACGCATTGTTTCATGTCATAATCACCAACGAAGTACCGGTAACATTTCTGCATGCTTATATGTTTCTTCCGCGGCCAGGCGCGTAGCCAGAAATTCGCAATGGGGGGGTTGTTTTGAGGGTCTGGGGGCGAAGTCCCCAGCCGCCGGGGGCCAATGGAGGTCTGGGGGCAAAGCCCCCAGCCGCCAGAGGCACGAAGGTCTGGGGACGGAGCCCCCGGCGCTCGAAAATTTTGCATTTTTTTGAAAAAATAACTTAATTTTAGAGCTAATTTGATAAAATGCTTTTAAAAGGTGGTATAGAAATTGGCAGCGCAACTTGATTCAACTGGTTGCATAAATGGGCTATGTGGGAAGTGCCTAATGATAACATTGCAGTTCTCTTGTCTACATGCTGGTAAATCATAAAACCCTATCATTCAATAAAACTCACACGGAGTAATCTATTTCGTGTATGTTTTATACAGAAAAATAATTGGGGGGGAAGCTAATGAAAAGATTCTTGAAAGAAGTGATTGGTAATTAAGTAACAGTGAATATCCCCCCTCCTTATTCCTGAGTTTATAATATATTTGTTGATAAAACCTATGTTTGGCGTTTTTACACCAGAGATCAAATTTGATTGTTTATTTTTGGCATTTTTAAAAGTTTTCGTTAAATTGTGACTTTAATTTTTGATAAATTAGCCCCCCACCTGAATATATGTTCAAAAGATGATTTAAATTACTTTTTAGTCAATTCCAACGCAAAAAACAGTCTCAGAAGAGCTAAAAACGTGTTATTTTTCTTATTCTGCATTTTGGTTGACAGTTCAATGGGGGGGGGCTATAGCCCTTCCCCCCGCCCCCCTACCTGGCTACGCTACTGTCCGCGACACATCCGTAAAGGCGTGTCAATAAGACGGAATATTGCGTCAGATCAATGTACAGCAGTTGGTTGCCACCAATTTCGCAAAGAATCGAAAAAACATCAAAGGATAATTATGTTTAAACGTAATTATTCCTTTTTTCATCATTGTCTGTTGCCTTGTCGTTTCCGATGTTTCAATAGCAGTATTTTTAGTAAACTAAAATGAAGGCACAAGCGGCCGTTAGGGGTGTACAGCCCCCTTTGCACACCCGTAGCGACGGCACTGGTTGGATCCATTCATTTTGTGTTGAATTTCTAAATTCATATTCAAATTCATTGACTGTGAAAAAACTTAATTCAAATTCAAATTCATTGACTTTGAAAAATCTAAATTTAGATTCAAATTCAAATTCATTGATTTTGCAAAAGTCGAATTCAAGTTCAAATTCAAATTCATCAATAATTCGTGAGCGGATTCAAATTCAAAATTCAAATTCAATCCAACCCAAGTCCAAACCACAGTGCGAAAGAATGCTTACGTCGTCACGTACTAATTGTCAAAATCAAATTACTGTTTCTATCTAAGCTACTAAAAAGATACACGAGGTCTCAATCGTAAAGTCTAATTAAACAGTCGGATTAGGATTTCATGCCTGAAGGGGAAAAATCAGAGTGTTGACAAGGGCCACACTAAATGGCTTGGCGGGCCGGTTGTGTTGTTGTACACCCGCCTGTTGCTCACCCCTGGTCTACGCGAACTTATAGAGTTAGTAACCGCAGGAAATCTATGTCTAACCGTCCGAGTTAAGATGCGTTTACACTGGGCGCGACTCAACGCGAAGCGAAAATTGGCAAGAACATTAAATTAAACATTAAATTAAAACTTTGGAAAAGTAAATTATAAGAACATTAAATTAAACAGCCGCTAGAACATCAAATTAAAACTGCTTTGGAAAATTGCCATGGAACAGCTTCGCTTTGCTTGATATTCGCAAGCCAATGCAAATCTCTTGGTGCCAAAAAGGATGAGCTTTGTGCCAATCTACGAAGTACGGTTGTTTATGAATTTGTGTGACATGAATTTGTTTTTGATAAATGATACGTAGTTTGCGCAAAATATAGGCTTCAAGATTGACTCAAACAGCTTGTTTCAAAAGCATTAAGGCAAAGAGCCACTTCTGCTCAGGATCAGTGAGCCCACCGATCCTAACCCGAAAGAACAAAACCAATTAAAAAATGCAAATCCAAAAGAAAAACACAGTTCAAACCAGGAAGCGATTCAGCCATTGATGATCAACCGTCACAGAAAAAACTCAGTGACAAATTTCGTTATCAAAAGAAGTAATACTGTACTAGGCAAAAAATCTAAACAAATTCTTGCGCCAAGAGTACGGTCTGAGGTATCAGATCATATCAAAGATTTCACTTTTCCATTGCTTGTCAAAAAACATAAGCAATATCTAATCTCGAAGTATGAATAAGTAAGTAAGCTCTTGTCTGAGTCAGAGAAAATCGGCAATAATTTTCGACTAGCAGAATACTACATACTATGGATTTTTTTTTATGTTGGGCAGTATTTGTGTATTAGCATGTTTTGCGTTTTTTAATTTCGATTCATCGCTTATTTTAACTCTGAAGAGCAAAATGCGTAAAGTTAACTATTAGAAGTTACAGTAGACTAGTGGACCACACGGTCGTTTCACTGCCATCTTACCACGGTATACATATCAGTTTTTTGGTGTGAAAAATAACAGCATGGGCCTTAGCCTTGCGCTTTCTGTTACTTTTTTTTTGCTACCGAATGCATGACTGTTATTGTGGTGAATAAATAAATAATAAACTGTTGTTGGAATCCAACTAACATGAATGCACTCATCCAAAAGAACAAAACCAAATAAAAAAAGCAAATCCAAAAGAAAAACATAGTTCAAACCAAAAAGCGATTCAGCCATTGGTCAACAGTTGGGCTTCAACCAAAATGGATCCAATTTTAACGATTCTGCTAAATCACGGTTTAAAATCCTGACCAGAGCTTCTACACTCAATCTTGTTTAAGCCTGCTGGAAGCTGTTCATATATCACGGAAAAACTCGTATTTGTGCTAGCAAAAGTAGTTCGTATTCACACTTTAACTTTTCGGATAAGATGAAAGCCTGCTGCCACTTTAAGAATTTAATTCTTCTTAACTGGATAATTTAGTAGATTTTTTGTGCTCAGCGCATTTCAAATCAGACAGAGATCGTCACCAAAGAATTTTGTCCGAAATGCTTTTGACGAAAAGCATGACATTAAATTTATTATAACTCATATTCAAATTTTACACCACCGCTAAAATTTTTAAATATGGGTCCTTTTAACCACAAATCGAGCGAGCTAGGCTGTTTACTGCTCTGCGCTCGAGTGCCCACGTTTGCAGGGTTTAAACTTGTATTAACGTAGCGCCAACAGCTAGCTGACACCACAAGAAGAATCCTGTCGACACGCCGTTTAACAAAGCGAGCAAGTGACAGGTCGGGGTTCACAATCCATTTAAGAACTACCTGCGAATCGGTCCAACAAAAGATTTTACAGTTAAGATCGTGTAAAGCTTTAGAAGTTTGAAGCATCAATTCACTTAACATCTTAGCTGCTTCTAACTCTTTTCGAGATATAACCCAGCTTTTTTGATGAGTGAGAACTAAGTTAGATTTTCCAATCACAAAACTGACTTGTGCTTTACTTTATCAGTTTTGACCTTATTGGGCTTTGAGTTTCGATTACAAAAAAATTGTTTAATAATTCGCAATAATTCACGTACTGTAAGTTAGTTTTAAGAAGTTAGTTTTATGCCAGTTGTCTTGGCACAGTTAAGGATTAATCCACAAATAACTGGAGAACTATGTGGAATGAATGGAAGGACTGCTTGAGGATGAAGGAGTCTGTAAGTTGGACGTCTTCTCGACTAACAATACGTCTCCTTAACCTTAAGAGGCCCCCATTGAATAGAGTAGAGCAAGTTCAGAGGTGGTCAGTAACGAAGTAGTTTTACTTAAGTAGACTACTTAAGTAGTATTTTCGGTAACGAGCGACTTACTTAAGTATTTTTCATTTTTGATACTTCTACTTTTACTTCAAGTAAAATCCTCTCGAAGTAACGCTACTAGAGTAGTAATGACTTTTATGTAAAGTAGAAGTAAACACCTAGCCATTATTCCACCTCACAACGTGTACAATAACGAAATAAACATTATTCCACTTCACAACTTGTACAATAAGTATGTATCGAGTTTGTTTTACTGTACAGTACTACGAAACTTATTGAATAGTTACGCCGATTCATTTACAGGTCATCTAGGGTAGTGTGTTTTTGCGTTGCATCAAATACCAGGTGTTGACTCAGTCTCACTAAAAAAAAAAAAACATACCGAACCCTGATTAGCATGGTACAGTAGACAAACTAGACATGCGCATTACTCCTGGTTTATACGAAAAAGATTAGCGGTTAACGGCGTTGCGTTTGCTGCGGCCCACCTGGGGTTCAATTCCCTAGCCGGTTAACGAACAGTGTTGCTAACGACTCGCCATCGCTGCGACATTTTTTCTCAAGCTGTGTTGTCCAGGCGCGGAGATGAGCCCAGAGTCCCTACTAAATCGTATTCGTAACACGCTTCGGTGTAATTTCAAGAGAATAATAAAACTTTGATTTTTTGATATGCTACCGTAAGTATGGCTTTGCTTGAACACTGATCGTAAGCGTCACAACAGCAAACCTTCGAAGAATAAACAAACACGTGAAATTCGAAATTACTTTCTACTTTCATTACTTAAGTAGAATTAATTTTGACTACTTTCCTACTTTTACTTAAGTGGAAATGCTTCGCCATACTTCTACTTTTACTTGAAAGGCATTTTTGAGTAAGTAACAATACTTCTACTTAAGTAGATTTTTCGACTACTTTGTCCACCTCTGAGCAAGTTTTAACTGGTCACTGCAAACTACAGCGACACAAGAAAACTACAGGTCGTGCTGAGTCTATTTTGTGTCCAAAATGTAGCCTAGAGGATGAAACACCAAATCATCATGTAGGCAATTGCAAGCTTTATCGAGATATTTGTATTAAATATTTTGGAATCACCAAAAACTCTGTACACAATGTGGTAACGAATTGTAACATTAATAAACTGGCCACGTACTTATAGGAAGCTGGAAGGCTTTCTGAGTTCGATCAGTAACCAAACAAAACAACAATAACATAGCAGCTACAGTTACAATGGGCCCAAATGAGGTCTACGCAATGTATAGGTGGACTTTACCTAACGGTAGCAAATTCGCTTGTACCGCTGCCCATTAATAATAATAATAATAAAAATTTTCAGGCGACTTCCAATTGCGGAAAACAAAAAGATCTTCGCAAATTTTCCGCAAGGTTTCTGTCGTTTTCTGACAAAATTTCAATGGTACAAAAAATAGTGCTGTCCTCGAGCCGAGGACAGGTCAATTTTCGAGGACTTGAGGCTTCGAAGCCAAGGCCGCGGACTTCAAAATGTGTCCTAGAGGATTCCGCTTCTGGTAAGTTGCTTTTTTATTTTACTGCTTGATAACCAATGACTTCATCAAATCTGATGGCGTCATCATAAACCCATGCCTTAACTGAAACGTCACGCTACGCCACTGTTTCATAGCCTCTCCTCAAGTCATTATAATGTATCGTAGCCTGGCAACAGCCAGCGATGCTATACAATATTAAGCAGGGTGGTGGGCTCAAGGCTAGTCCAATGCATGTATGGTCAGGCCTAGCCTTGTTAAGTTTATTTAACGACCAGTAAAACACAATTTTAGCAGCTAAACAACCAACCGTTAATTTATTGAAGGTGGGGACAAAGCAGGATATCACTGACCTTTTGTAACTAATTTTGATAAACAACGCTAGGTTTAAAATATTTCTAGTCTTTAGCAAAAATACGTACTATTTTCAGAGCAATTTATACATAAGTTGTAATATTTTGATATGTTTTCAGATTATCAATAATATTTTTGTACATTTCAATCCAGGGGCGTATTTAGGGGAAGGGCATTGCTCCCCTCCTTTGGGTCGCCAGGATAGTATATTTGACATAGAACAGCAAAAATGCGGCTTGCACCAGAGTTCGGGCAAAAAATCAGACCAAATTTGAGTAAAGACCTTTTTTTTGCTCTTCACCTAATTTTGGGTAAGAAATCGGACTGATTTCTGATTCTGATCTTTCTTCTCATATTTTCTGAAGCTCCTGCCCCCCCCCCCCCCCCCTCTTTTTAAAATCCTGCGTACGCTACTGTTTCAATCGTATCTAAAATACAAAAATAGCGTAAAGAATAAAGAAAATTCTCCTATTAATAAATTAAGAAAGAGTACGATGAGGAACTGTCGTTTTTATTTGAGGTACATGACGTGCCTTGATGGGAAAATCATTTGAAGCAAAAATATTTTGTTTCACTGACACCAGCAATGCTTAAATCGGTGAAATTGCTGCTCATTTGAAAGATTGGCTGCAGTTTGGTTGCAAACAACTATTAACTCAAAATTTGCAAGTCAAAAGCACAGAGAATTCTTAATGGCACGAAATTCGAATTTTCATCATTAAATCTACGTCCTAATACCAAAGGTCGGCAACCTACGGCCCGCCAAGGCATTTTACCCGGCCCGTGACTTTTTATTGCCATCCGGCCCGCGACCTTCTTTCCTTTTTCAATGATAGATATGCAGCAATAAACCGCCGAAATGATTCTTATCTCTTGGCAAAAACCTTTTTTTATGGTCTTCGCCATCAACGCGGTTGTAAAAAGGCCTGAATTTCTGGGAAAGACCTGTTTTTTTTTACTTCGCCACCAATTGCTCTGAAAAAAGGCTTAAACTTCTGTTTTTTTTTTGGTCTGCGCTATCGATTCGTCCGGAAAAAGGCCTGAATTTCTGGCGAAAACCTTTCTCTTTTGATCCGTTAGAATGGTGGCGGCCCGTTGGAACCTTGGTAGGACTGAATGTGGCACACAAGTTCAAAAGGTTGCCGATCCCTGTCTTATACAGTTGTAGTCTAGATATTTCTGCTACGACAATCTGGACAAGACCTCACTTTACGTTGTACATTACTGTATTATGCGGTCTGGTTTTGCTGAAGCATGGGACGTTCATTTCAATTGTGACGTAACCTGTTGGAATCGCATATCTCTCCAAAATACTACCTTCGCATGACCTGTGTGGGTGTGAATGGAATTTTAGAATGTTTCAAACTGTATATATATATTAAATGTGACAGTAACTGACATCATGATGGGCTTCCGTAAAAGTGGCTTTCTTTGCAGATTGGAGCGGAAAACTATTCAAAGCTTGCGGAAAACTTTATGAAGCACAATTTATTTCATTTCTGCTTTTAGTCTTTTTGTAAGCTTGTGCGCAAAATCTTTGCCCAGGAATGCAACAGGTGTTGTTTTGCTGCCTTTGCATTTGATGTAAATTTTGGAAACTTTGTACCTATAGCTGTAGTGTCAATTTTTGCCGCGAATTACACTTTTTTTTATAACAATAATTTCATAAAAGCACTAGGCTCATTTTTGCTCAAAATTTTAAGAACAAGCTACGAACAATCTAGCCTCAGCGATATCAAAAAAACTAAGAACAAACGAAAAAGAATAAATTTCAAATCCAAAAAGCAACTAAATTCTGTGTTGATTAAAAACAATAAAATTTTAGTAATTTTCTTCTATTTGCAAAAAAAATCGCAACGATTCTGAAATATTAGAGTGCTGCTGCGCACAGTAAAGACAAATTATAAAGTTTTGATAGTCGATCAAGTTAAAAAAAAGCTCTCTTTTTCGCTTTTGCAAGTTTACGTAGCTGCAAAAAAAGCATAAAAGTCCTTGCCTACATTTTTTTATCAGAACAATTTTATGAGAACATAAAGCTCATTTTTTCTCAAAATTTAAGAACAAATTAAGAACAGTGTCAGCTTCAGCAACAAAAAATAATATTAAGAAAAACCGAAAAAGAATAAATTTCAAATCAACGAAGAAACTAAATTCTGTACTGATTTAAAACGATGAAATTTGAGTGATTTTCTGGCATTTACAAGCAAAATTGCAGCAACTCTGAGACTATAGAGTGCTGTTGTGTACTTTGCAGGCAACTAAAATTTTTTTGGCTCTCGTTCAAATGAAAATGCACTTTTTTTCGTTTCCCAATTTTACGATGCTGCAAACACATCAAAAAAAGCGTTTATTCAAGCAGACAGAGCATTGGGAATGAACCAGTTTTACAAACTTGGCCGCCATAATTGACATCAATGCTCTCCAAATTTAGGAACAAATGAGGCTAAAAATTGGCAAAAATTAACAACAGCCAGCCTCAACGCAAAATTTACTGATTCTAATAAAACAAGGTGTAACTGACAGAACATGGAATGAAACCTTAAAAGAGTTTTACAAACATGGCCGCTTCTTAAGCATGTCAGCTTCTTAAGCATATTTACTAAATGTAATATTTAGCGGCTAAATGTAACGTTTGGTGACTATGTCTTAAGCAAACTTATAGCAGGCGGCATTTCAAATAAGACGGGGGATTAGGAGCAAAGCATTTTTTTAAAATAACCATTTAACTGACATTTGGAAGAATTTCGCGCATTTTTAGAACCATAAAAAAACTCAATTACAAATATTTGGCATTAAATTGCTGAGCCCTTCCGATATTACCCCACGTAGTTCTTATTCTGCCTACATGCATGGTCCAGCGCGACACACGTTTTGAAAACTAGCAATATTGGGTTACAATACCGAAGCGAAGAAACTGGAGAGTAGACGAAACAAAGATTGGAAGCAAAAGCAGGACCTTCAGCCCACCTATAGCTACCTTCTCTGGTTGCGTTACGTTGAAAATAAGGTAGAAACATATAGATCAAAAGCAGCGATTTTCAATTTGTATCGACGCTAGTGCTCGACAAGGTGTTGCAAAGTGTGCCGCGAAAAAATGTGGAATTGCGGATAATGTGTTAGTGGATTTGCGGATAGAGCAACGGTTAAGCATAGAACTTTGGCACAATAAGTTGAGAGTTTGATTCTTCTACCGCTGAGCAGTTCCGCGTGTCGGTGAGGCCAACACAAATATACTGTACCTTTGTGGAAAAAATGTCCTGGACTGAAGTCAACTTCCTGGTTGTCTTCTTGAACATAAAATAAAAAAGTTTATGTGCATTCACATATCAGCCTATACACGATTTCTTAATTGTTCTTGCTCTTTCTCTTAAGAATATTCTTCTTGCTCTTTTAAAAATATTTGCAATCGACTCGTAAATGACTGCTAGCGCTTTAATTAACACTCAACTTGTTTTAATAAGATTGCAAGGACTCGGGTTATTGTTTATGCAACCCATATGCCGCAAAATCTCTATTTGAGCGGCATGGCGCTCTATTTTCAACCCTTCCCCTAGTGGCGTTCCATTAGAGGTGGTGTTCAATTAGAGGGTGGCACTCTATTTTCCTACCAGCTGGTCAGAATTTTTGGAAGATAAATTTAATTAATGAAAAGAAAAAACATCTAACACAGTTAGCATCTGAAAAACATCAAACGTAACACATTTACTGAATAGTAATCAAAAGTTCACGGGTGAAAATCAAGTGACACGTCGTTTTTGTAGCCGTCCTCGTCATTTTCAACACCTTCTGCATCAACGTCGAGTTGTTCAATCTTTGATTTACCATAAAGAATGTCAAGGTGGCGGTCTATTAGAGGTGGCGTACAATTAAAGGGTGGCGCTCTATTTTTCAACTCTTTTTTTAGTGTCATTCTATTAAAGGTAGCACTCAAATAGAGGTGGCGTTCAATTAGACGTTTTACGGTATGCAGCACAAGCAGTCACTTTAGAGTTGATTGACCTATCTCACCTATACGTTTATTATGGTAATGTATCGGTAACTTATAGCTAGCCCAGCTGATATTTCTTGAAACAGCAACTCAACTTTAAGCACTGGTGCTATTCACTTGGTTCGCGCGAACCAGTTTTTACAATGCCAGTAACAAAATTTGTTTCCCACAAATAAGCAGTAAATAATTGAAACATTACCGATACCATTTCCAATAAATCAAGATTCATTAAGATTTTCAACAGGTTGAAATGGTAGTAAGATCCAATCCAATTGAAATTCAAAAATGTTGGATGAAATGTCAATGAAAAAACATCCAAAATTATACAACTTAAAACATTTATAAAGTAAATTTGCATATCCAAGCAAAATCAAAAGTTATACTATAAACATGAAAAGCAAAAAAAATTATGTTAAAATATCATAGGCGGGCACAAGTCAGTTAATCGTTAATCCGTTAATAGCGAAGCTAACTTTTTCATTAACTCGTTAATCCGTTAAAAAGTTTTTTTATGTTAATGGACTAAATTAACTTCCGTTAAGTCCTGTTAACGGACTACATTAACTTCCGTTAAGTTCTGTTAACTTCCATTTGGTTTTTATTGTTAATATCTTGCAGCATAGGTGGGCACAAGTCCGTTAATCGTTAATCCGTTAATAACAAAGCTAACTTTTTCATTAACTCTTAATCCGTTAAAAAGTTTTTTCATGTTAACGGACTAAATTAACTTCCGTTAAGTGCTGTTAACGGACTAAAGTAACTTCCGTTAAGTTCTGTTAACTTCCGTTAAGGTTTTTATCGTTAATATCTTGCACCATTCATTCATCGTACCGGTACAAACCAATTTGCACTGGTAACACTTGTTTTGTATTAGCACGAGTTTTATAGAAGAAAGCAAAGAACGGAGCTGTTTTTCGTGTCAAATAATAACCTGCCGCCTCATTGGTCTATATCGATGTTCGCAATTTCCAAAGATGTTCCGATCGCTGCTTCGTTGGTGCATTTGAACTTTTTTTTTTGTCTTGAAATTAGATTGAACTGTAAAATGTAACTTCCAAAACACAAAAAAGACCACCATAGCAATAAATATTTCCTTACAATCAGCTCAACAGCGTCAATACGTGTTCAAGAAGCGAGTGAATAAAACGAAATGTAAATTACACGCTAAATGTTAACGGATTAACGGACTTTATTAACTTCCGTTAATTAAAGCTGAAAATAACGGATTAACGTTAACGGAGGTGTGAAGTTTGTTAACGGACTAGTGGTTAACGAAGCTAACGTTTTGCATTAACTTGCCCACCTATGTCTTGCACCATTCATTCATAGGACCGGTACAAATCAGTTTGCACTGGTAACACTTGTTGCGTATTAGCACGAGTTTTATAGAAGAAAGCGTAGAAAGGAGCTCTTTTTTGAGGCACATAATAACCTGTAGCCTCATAGTTTCATAAGTCTATTAATTAGCGCTGTTCACAATTTCCAAAGATTTTTCGATCGCAGCTTCGTTGTGCATTTGAACTTATTTTTATCTTGAAATTAGATTAGACTGTAAAATGTAACTTCCAAAACACAAAAAAGACCACCATAGCAATAAATATTTCCTTGCAATCAGCTCAACAGCGTCAATACGTGTTCTAGAAGCGAGTGAATATAAAGAAATGTAAATTACACACAAAATGTTAACGGATTAACGTTAACGGAGGTATGAAGTTTGTTAACAGACTAGTGGTTAACGAGACTAACGTTTTGCATTAACTTGCCCACCTATGTAAAATATGGTTGCTAACAGGGGTGCCGAAACCTGGGGGGCGGGGTATATCTCCCTTAATGATTTGATTGTATACCCCCCAGCAATTTGAGTATGGTCTTCATCTGCATCCCCTCCAATAATTTGACTCTGGTGTGCATTTGAGCGTAGGTCTGTACTTGAATTCGGGAGAAAAAAGTGTTCCATTTCTGGTGAAGACCTTTTTTTTGGTCTTCACTTAATTTGCTCACTTGAAAAAAGTCTTGGTCAAGGTTCATCCCCCCAATGTTGAAAATAGGGCAAAATTGGAGTAATATTGCAAATTGTTCCCCCATTGCTCAACAAAGATTTGCACCACTTGTTGCTAAACAATAATCAAACCTAAGTTAACAATGAAGCAAACAAGAAACAGAATCAATATGTGGTTGAAAAAATATGAGTTTGTCGCACTAACTAAGGACTAACGAGACAATAAAAATCCAAAATACCGTAAACCTAGATAAAGATTTAGGAGCATAGTAAATGGACTTTTTGATTAATTTAATCAAAAACAATACAGCCAAAATACTGTAGAACATATTTATTGAGACATTTTGGTTAATTTCTTTGAATCTTTGTCAATCTTATTCTAATAGAATCTACTTATATCTTATTCAAATGATCCAAATAATTCTATTTGAATAAGATTGACAATGATTTAAAGAAATTAACCGAAACGTGGCAATAAATATGTTCTACAGTATTTCGGCTGTATTGTTTTTGATTAGATAAATATTCCAAGTGTAAAATTTTACTCAAATACAAAATCAAAAGTAAATTACATTTTTGAAAAAAAAACATTAAAAACCCAGAATGCATTACAAATAAACATATTTTTTAAGAGTTGTATTTTACATAGAATAGATTTACAGTATCAAACATATGAAAAACAAAATGCATTATTAGTGCAAGACAGGCCCGGCACCACGGAGGGCATTTCGGCGCCTTTGTTCTCCCAAAATGCAGTTTGTGCCCCCACAAGCGAGAGTAAAATTTCTTTCCAGGACGAAAAACACGAGTGAACGCGAAGACTTAGCCTAAGATTTCGCACCGAAAACCTTTTTTTTGGTCTTCACTCCCGAAGATGAGAGTAAAATTTATCTGTACCCCCAAAATATTATTCTGCCCCCACCAGTCACGCTACTCTGCCGCCGGGCCTGATCCAAGACATAGCTACATAAAAACTATATAAACTTCACGTATTGGCACGTGTCACACCTATTATGAATTACAACAAGACCCAAGCTCGGTAATATTCAACATTCAAACTGACAGAGGTGGAGTCGAGGACACAAGGCTCGAGGCCAAGGCCAAGGACACAAAAAAAAATCCGAGGCCAAAGCCAAGGACAGCCTTTCCGAGGACAGACACTCTCGAGGCCAAGGACAGGAATGCTCGAGGCCAAGGCCAAGGACCAAGGACACAAGCGCAAGTGCTCTCCAAAAAAAAAAAAGGTCTTCACAAAACTTTTTTAGGCGATCTCCAAAAAAAAAAGGTCTTCACAAAAATTTTTCAAGCGATCTCCACGAAAAAACGTTTTCCAAAAAATTTTTCAAGCGCTTCACAAAATTTTAACAATTCAAAAAATAGTGCTGTTCTCGAGCCCAGGACAGGCCAATTTTCGAGGACTTGAGGCCTCGAGGCCAAGGCCAAGGACTTGACCTTCGAGGCCAAGGCCAAGGACTTCAAAATGCGTCCTCGAGGACGTCCTCGAGGCAAAGGACGTCCTCGAGGACTCCACCTCTGCAAACTGAACTATTAAAAGCAAATAACAAAATACATTCATACTCATTCTGGCCTTTCAACTCCATAACAAATAAAGTACTAATGAAAATATGACCAAAAATATATCTGAGTTCTGTCAAAACAACTATGATTGCACATTATTATTGAAAACAAACAGATAAAACGAGAAGACTATATATAGCATTACAAACATTATATCTCTTCCAGATGTTAACACTTTCATACAGTACCCAAAACACTAGCAGCAGCATTTCCTCTTTGCCTTGACACTCCAATCGCTTGCATCGTTCCTAAAATTCGAGAACTGGTTGGTAAAAATGGCTCTCAAAGCGGTAAATATTCTGCAGTTATAGCTCGAACCAACCGGTCGCTAAGTGAAGAGAACCAGTTCCTGAAAAATTTAAACAGCTCCACTTACTATAGGCTGCTATTTTTAGGGGTGATGGACACGTGGTGTTGTTGTAACTCATGGGCAGAGGTGGACATGGTTAACAACAAAAGTAGCATCACTACTTGCTGTAAAAATAGCATTGCTACTGCTTCTCACTTAAGTCTACTGGTATTCAAAAGTAGCGCACTACCGCTGCTTGTCAACGAAAGTAGCGGCGCTACTCGCTAGCACTGTTTTAGACAACTCCTAACTGGATATCAGACGCAAATTTTTTTCAAAAATTATCATCACCAAAAATATCTTAGAAAAGTCAAAATCAAGGGCATACCGGTAGTCAATAGGCCGAGTTAAGCACTTTGAAGTTTTGTGTCTGCTTTTTAACCTTAACATCGCAAAATACAATAGCTTTGCATCGATATATGCTATATTTTTCAAAAGCAGCGGCACTGCTTGCCCTATAAAAAGTAGCACAAATGTTACTTTTCAAAAGTTGCTCTGCTACACCGCAACTCAAACCCTGTCCTTCACCTCTGCTCATTCGATAGGTTACGTTTTGACTTTTTTGAAACATTATACAATGTAATTGTTAGTGATGGTGACACAAGAATTAGCTATGTTTTAACAATACTTCAAAGACGTGTTGTCTGTCCATTTTTATCTCATCATCCTCAAACACTGATACCAAATGAAGCATTATGTACGCACCGAAACCAAAACGTTCTCGTTCAGAAACGTTCCAAAGAGTACCCTTTTATAACGCTCTATAACAAAAAAGTCAGGAGTTCGTTCAAAAAGTATAGAATAGTCTGGCCCCTACCTTTGACTTAAAATAGTGGTTCTCAACCTGTGGTACGCCGTTTGCGTATCACTAGTGGTGACGCGAATGTTTTCAAGGTGGTACGGTGGTACGCGGCCGATAACTTTCCCCGCTGGCACATTGTCGGTTGAATAGACGTTCAAATATGGTCTAGATTTATCTCTAGGACGTAATCTAGACGGTCTAATTATTGTCTAAATGTTGTCTATTTTACTAAAATGCTCATAGTTAAATGAACGTCTTACGTAGAGGTCAAATAGACGAAAACCCAACGACGTTTTTGTGACGTTTACGTGTATCTCGTATTTAAATTAACTTTAAATGTAGTTTATGGTTGGTTTATTTTGCAAAAATTTGAATGTTTTTTGAGACGTTTATTCTAAGTCGTTCAATTCTAAGACGTTAATCTGAAACCCTAAAACAGTTACTTTATGGTTGGATGTAGACTTAAATTAGAGGTTTAATAGATGATTAAAATCAACCTTTTTTTCGACGGATAGCTGCAGATATCTAATAAACGACTAACACAGTCTAGGTTTTCTACGTCTTTCTCTAAACTATTAGTAAACGTACTTAAAAAGACGAATAAAAGATTTCTCCGTTTGGACTGCTACCTGACGTTTCACGAAAGATGGCTATTCTTTTTCTCATTTCCGACAACTAAAAAACGCATGTATTCAAATAAGGTGCTTTCCGCGAACAGCAGCTTAGCAACAAAGAGCACTTCAATACAATTAACGTGGCAGCAGAGTAAATTAATAAATCAAGTTTATTTGAGTACTTGGAAAACTCAAAACAGCTTGCATGATTCGGAAATATATATAATCGTAAACAAGAAAGCTCTTTAACTCACATTTCGAAACTGCCGGTAGCCGAGTAAGAACATCATTCAATCGAAATGCAGCAAGAAAAGAAATAAAATCATGCTGTAGTATGTTATTTTACTTCAATGTAGATAAATCATATACTGCTATAAGTATTATTCAGTGTCTGGAAGTGTACCACATACAGTAATCACTAAAACAAAAATTGTATAGCGCAAAACAACAAAATTTTAGCTCAAATGACTTTAGTAATAGGCGTAATATTCTTAAACTATTGTGTGCTGAAGATCAAAGTTATAAATTTAAGCGTTCAAAATACTGTAGTAATTGTTAGGATTTAATTTTTTCGCTTTTTCTGTTTTCTTGCAAAACTCTGTTCTGCGTAGACGACATGTCTTGTTATGTTTTATAACGCTATCTGCGAGTAGTCAATTTGTTCAGGCATTAAAAAACTTACTCATTAAAAAAATACTCAAAAATAAAAAACACCCCTAAACTTTAAACTCCAGATTACTAGTGGATATGTGTTTAAAGATATACAGTAGATAGCATCAACTTTTGTTTTTATCTTGGTATCTCTTGCATTGCATCAAGAACAACAGTTTTAAGGCACCACGATTGACTAGAAATTGTCATACAAAATGCCGCATGATGACAAGCAAGAGCTTGAAAATGCGTTAGCATTGTGGTCGAAGAAGCGACGCCGTTTTCCTTGTGACGAATGCGTAATTGCTTGATATAAGTACACATCAGTTTCTTGTCACAGACAATAATTTGCATTAAGCAATAAAAATTCATAATTCTGCAATACTTATCGGGCTTGGTATGTACTAGGGAGTAAAATCGTAAGCTTATTTAGTAGCATTAACACGAGGGCTCCAGCCTCCTCCCTCCTATTGACCTGCCGACCAAAATGTACAGAAAGAAAAATACCATGTTTTTAGAACTTTGGAAGCTGTTTTTTACACTGAAATGAACTCAATAATTATTTAGAGCATTTTTTGAAGCATTTATTTTGGGAAGACAGGGACGTAGCCAGGGGGGGAGCAGGGGGGGGGACAACTGCCCCCTCCCAAATTTTTTTTTCTTTGCCCCCCAAATAATTTCAGTTCAACGTCATTTTTAACAAAATTTTATGCATTTTGTGTCTAAATACGTTACTTTGCCTCTCTAAATTTTTGCTTGGCCCTACCTCCAAAAAATTTCGTTCTGGCTACGTGCCTGAGGGAAGAGGCTAATTTGTCAAAAAACGTAACTCACAAATCAGTGAAAACTTTAAAAAATGGCCAAAAATAAACAAGTAAATTTGATCTCTGGTTGAAAAATGCTGAACATAGGTTTAATCAAAAAAAAAATATATATATAGAAAATATATAGAAATATATCTAAATATATATATAAATAAATATATAGCTAAAACCCCAGACGTTTAGGATCGACCTTATTTTATTGACGGTATTAGCAAAGTTTAATTCAAAAATATTCTTTTTCTCCTTACCCACCGGGATTGTGATGCCCAAATAAGTAACAGTAATTAACAAGTAAATTTTTTTTGTTTTTTTTGTTTTGGCTAATGAAAACAAAATTGACCTTTGTTGCCTGAAGAGTCCCTTGAGCAAGGACGAAACGCGTCGCGACGGCTCAATTCCATTTATTGTCATATTCTCATTAAATCATTATTCATTTTGTGAAACAATGTCCCAAGTGCTCTTGTCCTGAACCCCCTTAACTGAATTTGATATATAAACGTACATATATACATGAAATTATTTGCTCAATGGTTAATAAAACGCCTCAAGTATAGACAAAACAATTCGCAACAACACAATATTAACACTAAGCCAGGAAACACAAAAAACCTAAAGTTATCTAGTGAAGGTACTTCCTGAAAACGCCAAATAAATTTTAAAAAAATGAAAGCAACTTTTGAAAAACCAAAATAATAGAAAAACAGAAAAAAAATAAAAAAGGAGAAAAATTAACAAAAATAATAATAATAATCATAAAAAATCTGAAAAGGCAATATGTTTAAGTAAATGAAAAGCAGATCAGGAAAGAAATGAAAGAACAAAAAAATAAAAGCAAATATTCAGAAATCAGAAATCATCAAATGTTAAACATAAAAGGTATGTAAGATTTTACTTTCATTTTACATTATGTAGTTCAAATTCAGGCAGCGTTTTCAGTATAGCGTTTAAAAGACAAAATTTGAAAAATAGGCAGACAATAATTTAGATCAAAATGTGTATTTTGTATCTCACAATTTGGATGTAAACTACGTACATTAAATTATCGTTTTTGTATTTAGTTAATTGATAAGTGTGTTCACCATTAAATTTGTATCAAACGCATTGTTTTGGCTTACGCTCACAATTCAAAATTTGTAGATACTGGTCCGCTCTTTAGCAGCCGATAACACATATACACAAAAAAACAAAGCAGTAAAAGCAGCAGTAACAACACTTAATTGCAAAAAGTAACCAAATGAATAAATAATAGCATTAACTGATTTAGTAAAAATCATTTTTGAGATGTTCCACAGAATTAACACTTAGAGGAGATAAACGTAATGTCAGACTGATATGCTCAGGAAAAGGGGGAAGGGATTTTCAGTATTAGTTACAGCTTCTCTCAAATATCGTTCCATTAGTCCTCCCCAATCATCTTTTTCTATAAAATATAGACGTAATAGATTACTCCGTGTGAGTCTTACTAAACTGAAGGATTTTATAATTTAACAGCTTGTAAATAAGCGAACTGAAATTTAATCATTAGTCCCCTCCCATAGCCCATTTATGCAACCAGTTTAATCACGGTTTTGCACTGCTGATAAGCAACGTTTTAAAAGCATTAATTTTTATCAAAATAGGCATAAAAATAAGTTAGTTTTTGCAAAAAAATACGGAATTTTCCAAGGTTGGGGGCTTCGTTCTCAGACCCCCAGCCTCCCCATTGGCTTCGCTCCCAGACCACCAAAACAGCTCACGATATCAAATTTCTGGCTGTGCGCTTAAACTTATTTTCTTGACTAATTTCGAGCCAGTAAAGTGTTGTATTGGCACGGGGTAGCGGATTTTTGCTAAGAATAAACCGTGTTTTCTCGTATGCTCACAACTTTACGCCGACTGGATTAAAATACAAAATACGCCAAATCAAATTTGTTGAGGCCTGAATAAAACTGCTGTATTAATAAATAACAAATAACGAATTTGAATTCCCGCTTTTAGTTTTATCTGTAAAACAAAATAATAACTTTTGCCTTTTAACTAAAAGTTTTGCGCAGCATCAAAACTTTGAAACTTTTTCCTTGCAAGAGCTAGTAATAAGACCCACCTGTTGTTTTTTTTAATTAAGATGACTTAATAATGTTTCAAACCTCATAAATCCTTCAATGATTGATATGATTTTGTTGTTGTACATATTCTTCCTCCTGTCACCGGAGAGCGTCAGAAGCTAACGATTTGATGATCTGCACATTTTTTATTGCAGTAACTATACTTCGTGTTCGGAGGAATCCGTACATGTTTAGGAGTTTCCTATGATCCAGCAATGTTCCTGTGGGTTTTTTCAAATTTTTGTGCACTGAATTAGCTGCTTGTTCGAAACCACCAAGCAGAAAAAATTATCGTAAAACTGCATTCACACGGGCGACTTTTAGCTGCGAGAATCGGCATTTAGACTTTTTTCTTTCTCAATTGCTGTTGTTTCTTTCTTTCTCGATTTGACATAAAAAAATAAAGGCAAAATGCCGATTCTCGAAGCTAAAAGTCGCCCGCGTGAATGCAGCTTCAAGCGTCTTATCCAAGGACGCAACAATGTGACCAGTTGAACCAAAACCATGCACTCACCGTCGTCGTAAAAAACGTCACCTTTACCCTCTCGGCCACCCTGCCGACTGATTGCGTTCACGGAAAATTTGATTGCGTTTACGGACAAAATCCCGAATTGGACAAAATCTCGAATGTTGAAAAGTGTAATAATTTATGTCAACTTTCCATAATTTTTTTTTTAGCTTCATTATTTAACTGACAGCATACCATCTGAGTTATTTTTGAAGTAATTGACAGACTGCCAGAAATTAAACAACAATAAATTATATTTTTGAAATATTGTAGATTATTATATTTTTGATCATTATATTTTTGAAATATTATATTTTTGAAATATTGTAGATTAAAGTAAGTAGAGTTTTTTGGTTTTAAGAAATGAAAAAAAAGTATCAAATAGAGGATAAATCAGAGTTGTAAACGGGCAGACAAGCTTAGGCCGGAGACCGGCCCGACAAAGCCCGAAAAGTAGGTTACATCTAAAAAAAGGTATATGGTTATTGCTAGTATACGGTCAAAATGAATTTATTCATTGGTGATAAATTGTGGCGTCATCATACTAATTGTGCATTAGTAATCGCATTGATGCTTTTAAGCAAAGTCTTTGAAGTGCGATATGTAAATTAGCTAAATTTACAAGACATAATAATATCTACATGCTTCTTACGTTGATATAACTAAATCTCGAGATGTAGTCATATCAACAAGCTTTGTTTGTCGATTTATTAAATTTACGTAATATACGAGGTGTGTTTGAAAAGTAACAGGTCTGGGTCTATAATTTTTTTTTTTTTTGACAAGTAAATTTTACAACATGTCGCCTTCAAAGTAATCTCCTTGGGCTCGAATGCACTTTTCCAATCTCCTCTGCCACGCTTCCACGCACTCTTGGAAGGATTCCTCGCTCGGAGCTCTCTCGTCACGGCTGTTTTAATAGCTTCTGAATCTTGAAAAGGAGTTCCTTTGATGACTTCCTTGAGTTTGGGAAACAAAAAGAAGTCACAAGGGGCCAGATCTGGAGAGTAGGGTGGTTGCTCCAAAACAGCAATGTTATTTTTGGCAAGAAACTCCCGAATTTCCAAGGCATTATGAGCTGGAGCATTGCCATGATGAAGCAGCCATGACCTCGGATTAATTTATTTTCGCTTTTTGTTTGTGTTGATTTCAGATATGTGCATGATTAATTAAGACGAGATGCACTGCATTTCAATTTAGTAAGTTAGCCCAATATAGCTATCTGCGCGCTTGATGTGTTGATGTATAGATAATGTGCAATTTATTAAAATCTTTTTAAAATTGTTGAAAAGATGCAAAAAATGCATGGTGTTTCAATTACATCATGCATATTTCGTAAATCAACGAAATCAGGACAGCAAATATAAATATATTATGTACATTTAGTAACTCGACAAGCAATGCATGTTGATATCACTAAATCTCGAGATTTAGTGGTAGCAATGTAACAAGCATAAATACATAATTATACCCTGAAGATTTAGCTGATTTTACATTTCGCGCCCTTAAACGTCGTCATTCAGTGTAGCAAATTCATTTTAGTTACGCTTTTATTGCATCAAAAAGGCGAAAACACAACACAAGCAAGTATATCAAGCCCAAATTAAGCTCGACGGTTTATTAATCTTAAGCCCTAACTCGACCCGAAAAGCCCGGTCCAACTTACAACTCTGGGGGGAACATCAGTTCAATATCAGCGCAGAAAATTTTTGTTGAAGAAATTTGCGAAATTGCTGGACCAACAGACAAGTTTATGCTAAACAATCTACTTTTTTATATTTTTGTTTTGTTGAAAAGCAAGTTCTTCAACAGTGATTGTTTAAATAAAAGGATTTAACATATTTTAGAAATGTGTGCTATTCAAAAAACTTTAATTTTATCTTTCGCTTAAAATGATTAAACTGATTTTTTTTTTAATTTTTTCGTAAAATTTTGATTGAAATGTTCATGCCTTCGAAGCTTTTCATCTGATACTTGTCAAGATAAATCGTCAGAACGGAGAGCTCAGGAAAATAGGAGAAAGTCGAGCCATGATTTATATAGGAGAAATATATAGCTTTATGTAGGAGAAAGTCGAGCCATGATTGACGGGAAATTTTTCCTATAAATTTTAATGGCCACTCCTTTTCCTGCGCTCTCCATTACGACGATTCTTCCTGACAAGTGTCAGTCGCAAAGCTTTGAAGATCATTATAAACATTTTAATGAAAGCAATTTTCAAATTCAGTACCACCAATCAAATTTTCGAAAAAGTAAAAATTTAATCGTAAAACGAATTAATTTTCCCTTTTTGTAAAAAGTAAATATTAGTAATGCAAAACTCTCTGCCTAAAAAAAATAAAACAAACAAATCCAAAAAACGTATACAATAAACTGTAATGCAAAAATATTTCAATCTTGTACCATACGAGATCCGGTGAAATTTGTCAACTGGGACAATACCGAATCCAAAATGAGATGATGATGATTGTACCTTTATACCTGTAAACTCAATAGCGAAAACGTTCGGAGTGATTGAACTATATTATGCTGTATTTGGCATGTATAATGTCTCTGCATATTTCATAGATCAATCATACTATAAATTGGTTAAGTTTTTCAAATTAAAGCAAGTATCAATTTTCAAACACTGTATTTCAAAACCGCGATATGTGGTTTAAAATTCTAAAAAAAATTGGTTAACGTGATAAGCAAATTTTTTTGCTTCAACAGTACGACAAAAAACTGATTAAATAATAATTTAGCTGTGATGTTTTGACGTTTGCTGGCCAGAGCTTTTAATATTTAATCGTTTGCGTGCTATTTGGCCTAAAGGCTTCCAGCTCGGAAGCCTAGGAAAGAGTCACCAGAACGGCGACTACTCAAAAACAAGCAATGCGAAAAAACAAGCAATTCAAAAAACAAGCAATGCGATTCCTGCGGGAAGGCAACTTTTTCGCATTGCTTGTTTTTAAATAGTAGCAGTTCTGGTGACTCTTCCCTAGGCTTCCGCGCGGGTAGCAGGGCGGATCTAGAAAATTTTGGTGGGGGGGGATTTTAAGCACAAAACCTCAAAAATTCGGATGTCTTCACCGAAATTGAGAGTGATTTTTCGGCCGGAGTCGGAAATTCAAACGTTTTTTTCGCCCAGGTGGTTTCCAAAAAAAAAAAAAAGGTCTTCACCGAAATTGAGAGTGATTTTTCGGCCAAAATTGTTACTTTTAGGCTGGTGGGGGGATGCATCTCCCCATCCCCCCCCCCCCCTAAATCCGCCACTGGCGGGTAGCCTTTTGGCCAGAAGCACGCAAACAATTAAATAAAAAAAAAGATTGTTATTGTTTGAAGAACAGATCAAGAGAAATCGCCTAATGATGGTTGCGAATGAAACAATTGCTGACTTTTTTGGTGGTTTTTCCACAAAATTTATTTTTAATGTCGTTCCGAGTACAGTGTATAACACTGAGAAAAAAAAACATTCCTTCTTCGTTGTTTTGTTTTGTTTTAGCGTAGCGCCAGGCGACCTAAAAACAATCTAAATCTAGAGCTTAGTTAGCTAAGTATAAATAGCAGCGATATTGTCGCATCAGTGCGTCCAAGCCATTAGCTTTCTTTGTCTTAACGAAAACATTTTGCTTCAAAAAGTCTGAAAATTAGAGTTAATCTTTCTGCAGTTGTATGGTGTTCTAATTACGCAGGTGTTTTTTTTATTCTAATAGTTTGCTTTTTGTCTACGATTATATAGTACACAGTTTTTTTGGATGACATTACCCATTGGACTATTAAAAGAGAAACTAGTTGTGAAATATACATACAGTATTTGTCCTGCTGAAAAATGCTTAGTGACCAGTATTTGATCTCAAACGCTCAATTTTTGTTTATACATTTTCAGACTTCAACTAGATGGGAGCTTTCTGAGTAGCATGATGTTTTATCTATAGATAAAACTAAAAAAAAGCTAAAAACTAAAAAGCTTTTGCTTCACAATGGCACAAAAGACTGTTTAACTATTTTTTGCTCAACGGATTAAGTGCAACCGTTATAAGATTGCGGTTGAAAGCAATTCCTAACTTGTTCAATGCTTTTTTTTTTTTTGAAAGAATAAATTTTGAAACTCAACTTACATTTTAACAAAACTCGAATTTAAATTAAGAAAATGCTCAAAACTTGACTTTCAAAAATTAAAAAAATTACTTATTAAAAAATAATCAAATTTTCTTTTTGGAACGCATATTTATGTTTCAAAGCACGAAAAATAATGTTAGCGCAGATTCCAGATTTACGCCTCTGCGCCTTTATGTCCCTATGCCCTTATGCCAAGTTTCGGTCCGGTGGTATGTCATACATCATACACTTACTGCATGTATAATTAGGAGCTAATGTGTATAATTATGTGCCAACCCTTAAAGAAGAATGAGGAAATTGCAGGCGCGTAGCCAGGAATTTGCAATGGGGGGGTGAAGGCTGTTTTGGAGGCTGGAAACAACATCAAACGATCTTGACCCACATTTTGATCGGTCTTTACAGTACTTAGATTGAGTCGGTTTTTTGTCCAAATTTAGGTGATCTCCAAAAAAAGAAAAGAAAAAGTTCTTCATTCAGATTGAGTCGGTTTTTCTGTCCAAATTTAGGTGATATCCAGAAAATAAAAAGGTGTTCAGCCAGACTGAAGCCCAATTTTTCTGGTTGAAATGACACAGGCCCTTGACCAATTCTCATCGCCAATACCAATGAGGGACAGCTATTTTCGTTTTTAGTGCAAAAATCGGCCTCAAAAGTGCTAAAAGCGGGGCATTTTGCATACTCTTCAGTCCAATGGCGGGCTATAGCCTCCCCCCCCCCTGGCCACGTTACTGGGATATTGTGCTGCTACCGAATGCAAACTTTGGAAACGGTAATGTACTTTATGAAACGCTATTACCAATTGCTAACAGAGCATCGCACTTGATATTTGCAGTAGTCTTTTATATGTTACGTCCTCTTAATTTTAACATAGTATTGTCGACCTTGACAGAAAGACCTCAAAATGCTCATATGGCAGTCAACTTCGGCATGCCACCCTGGAAACTTTTTTCAAAAGTGAAAAATTACACGCAGCATTGGACGCAAAAGATCACCTCTAATTTTTTGATAATGTCTCACTTAGCTGGGACCCTGCGTTGAAAATATGAATGACTATTTATTTCATCGGAAATTTTTAAGCTAAAAAGAAGAAAAGGAAAACGAGAAATCTTTCATCCGCACATATTTCCTTTTTTTTCCAAGAGTTAAGATTAGGTTTGAGTTGGGTTTTGATTCGGGGTTTTAGATTTTAGATTAAAGATTTGAGTTTGAGTTTTCGGATCAGCATAAATAAAAAAGATAGGTACTGTATTGCAAGTTACCGTAGGGCTTCAAAATTATTAATGTACATTCATGAAATTTCCGATGAAATAATGCATTCGTTTTGATGTTGGTGTTAAAGATCCAGTCCACGCCAAATAGATCGATGTATAGTGGTACTTTTCAACCCGTTGGCACCGGTTCACGCAAAGCGCATCCTAAATCTGAGAATCGGTTGTTAAAAATTGTTAGCATAGATATCGTGGATTTTTGGCTCGAACGAATCTGCTACTAAGTTTAGAGAATTGTTTACAGCAGAGTTGTAAACCGGTCAACTAGTTCAGGCCCGAGCCCGAAAATATAAGCCCGAACCCGAAAACTAATTTGAAGCCCAAATCATACATGAAAAAACCCGAAACTTAATTGAGGTCTAAAAACCGTAAGCGTTATTGCCAAGTTATTTCGATCATATTTTTGTGCACCTAAGACAAAAAGCACATCTCAGACCCGAATTAAGCCCGAAATTTTGTCAGTTTTAAGCCCGAACTCGACCCGAAAAGCCCGGCCCGACTTACAGCTCTGGGTTACAGATCCGGTCTGCATAAAATTTGAATTGCAGCACTAGATTGCTGTTTAATCCATTTGGTCATCTCATAGCTAACAAAGCTCATTAGAGTGTTTTATTCGTTGTCTACAAAAGTTAAAAAATATTTCCAAACATACATTTTTTAAATGGTGCTATCAACCTCGTGTAAAATCAGACCGTCGAACATCACAGAGGGTTAAAATTTTTCCGTTTATTTTGCTAAACACGTTATTGTATTTTATTTACTTAACATTCCAAACTCAAAAAGACATCAGAGTCTCAAAAACAAGGCATGCTTCTAAAACTAAAATTCTTTTAAAATTTCAATGTTTAAAAGTTTTATTATTCTTAATTTCAAAAGACTATTTGAACTCAAAGTTATTCTTTGGACAAAACCCAAAATGGACAAAATCCAGAATGGACAAAATCCTCAACGGGACAATATCCCGAATTGGACAAATTTCCAAATGGACAAAATCCCAAACTGGAAAAATCCAGAATGGACAAAAACCCAAATGGGATCAAAATCCAGAATAGACAAAATACCGCATGGAAAAAATTCCGAACTAGACAAAATTTCGAATTGCAGAAAATTTTGAATTCGAAAAAATTTCGAAATAATCGTACTTTGGAAAAATAGGGTTACCCGACTGGCGTGTAGACCAAAACACTACAATGTAAATTACTAAGTTTTCCTAATGTTGAAAACTGTAATGATTTATGTCAACTTTCCATAAAATTTTTTCTAATTTTATCATTGAACTAACAGCATACCACCTGAGTTGTTTTGAGGTAATTGAGAGACTGCCTGAAAATTAATCATTCTTTGAATGCGATAATGAATGTTTTTCACGGTGACCAAAGAAACTTTTGTTTCGAAAAAATAAAACGCCTGTGTGCAGTTTTTAATTTGCATTTTATTCTTAATACAAATTGCATTTTTAATTATTGATCGAGCTTTTTAAATATTGTAGATTGAAGTAGATTTTTTTAGAACCAAAAAACTATTAAAAAATGAAAAGAAAAATCGAAATAGCGGAGGAACACAAGTTTAATATTAGCGCAGAACAATGTTTGTTGAGGAATTTGCGAAATTGTGACCCCAACGTGCGACTTTATGCCAAACATTCTGTTTTCTCTTTTTTTATTTTGATGAAGATTTATAGTCTAAATGTTTTTGAAATCACCAAATTGCATAGAAACGTTTAACGGCATAAGGGTGCAGACAAAAGGACGACGTAATCTTGCGATCTGTGCTAACGTTTCGTGCTTCAAACAATAATACCGCCACTTAAATTACATTATCAGAAATTATTGCTATAGCGTTAATTTTCAAGATACTAATTTTTATCCTGTGACAAACGTTTATACAATACAATGATAATACTTTTTTTTTTTTTTTTTGGATACAGTATGTAACACGTAAACTTTGCACCGTAAGCAAAGATCAACTAAAAAAGTAGTTTTGAAACCAAAGCATAGTATTTATTGAAAACATTGAAAAAAATCATTGAAAAATAGAACATTAAATATAGACGCGGCCACTATCAATTTTTCATGGTAATTCTTGGACTTTTCCGTTTTTGAAATAAAAAAGTTTTCAATTTGCATACGTGGCCTTAACCTTTTGATGAAGTGGGGAATTAATATAACTCGATTGCTGTAGCAGTGCATAAGTAAATTTGCCACAACCTCAATTTTTTTTATCTCATTATTGGAACAACCGACGCGGGCGTTGCGTGTTCTTTTGTTTTAACTTGGCCATTTTCAAACTATTAAATGCGAATTTTTAGACTTTTGCTTATAACTCGAGAATGGTTTGGTCAAGCTACAATAAATTTTGACTGCAGTTTGAGATTATTCATTTGCATGTTTGTACCACATTTTGCGGTAATTAGTCGTGTAACTTTGATTTTATAACCAAAAACCGCCCCGAAAGTTTGGCGCAAAAAGCAGTTTCATTTAAAAACGGCTTGAGTATACGGCATAAAACATTTCACACGGTTATATTTTTTTAAATTTCCTTTTATCCCAATCAACCCACTTTTGGCTGCAATAAGATTTTTTCTTTTTTTTTCCTTTTTTTTCTGAATCTTGTATGCTCTTTTTTTCCTAAACCACAAAACAGTAAAATCTAATTTTTGTGTAAAGTTGATGAGCTGCACACGCAAATTTGTCTCCCGAAATTTTTTGGGGCGACTTCCTCGGGAACCCCCCACAATGGGGTCCCAAAAAATTGATGTTTTTAACAGCTCAAGCTAGGGTGATAGTTTTTTTGATATAAGCAGATGTTTAACAGACAAATATTTTTACATAATTTGGTGGTATCAGCCTCCGAGAACTCCCCCAAATGGACACCCCAAAAATCAGTTTTTGAGCGGCTAAAGCTAGGCTGCTATTTTTTTGGATATCAGCAAATACTTAACAGACAAATATTTTGAGAAAGTTTGGGGGTGCCACCCCCCTGGAGACTCCCCAAAATGGAACTCCCAAAGCTCACCTTTTTTGAACGACTTAACTTAGGGTGACAGTGTTTTTTGATATCAGTAGATATTTAACAGACAAATGTTTGACATAGTTTGAGGCTACCACGCTATCATCGCGTTTTCCTTTGGTTTTACTTGGCCATTTTCAAACCAATAAGTACGAAATTTTAGACTTTTTGCTTATACTGTAACTCGAGAACAATTCGGTCAAGCTACATGAAATTCGGTCTAGCTACTAGCAGTTTGAGGTTATTCATTTGCATGTTTGTACTACAGATTAAGGCAATTAGTCATGTGACTTCAATTTCATTACCCAAAAACCGCCCCGAAAGTTTGGCGTAAAAAGCGGTTTCATTCAATAAACGGCTTAAGTACAGCAAAAAATATTTCACACGGTTATATGTTTTAAGATACCCATTCATCCCAACCAACCCAATTTGGCGTAATGAATTTTTTCTTTTTTTTTTCTTATTGTTTCTTTTTTTTTTTTTTTTCTTTCTTTTTTTTCTTTCTAAATCTTGTATGCTCTTCTTCTCCTAAACCACAAAACAGCACAATCTAATTTTTGTGTAAAGTTGTTGAACTGCAAACGCAAATTTGTCTACCGACATTTTTTGGGGCGACTTCCTCGGAAACCCCCCAAAATGGGACCCCAAAAATTGATTTTTTTAATGGCTTAGGCTAGGGCACTAGTTTTTTTGATATTAGCAGCTATTTAACAGACAAATATTTTTACATAATTTGGGAATACCACCCCCCAGAAACCTCCCCAAATGGACACCCAAAAAATAAATTTTTTGCACCGCTCAAGCTAGGGTGCCATTTTTTTTGTTATCAGCAGATATTTACCAGACAAATATTTTGAGAAAGTTTAGGGGTGCCACCCCCCAAATGATCCTCCAGAAATCACTTTTTTGAACAGCTTAACCTAGAGTGCAAGTGTTTTTTGATATCAGTAGGTATTTAACAGACAAATATTTTGACATTGCTTGGGAGTACCACCCCCTGGGAGATCCCCCAAAAATCGATTCTTGGAACGGCTCAAGCTAAGTTGGAAGTTTTTTTGAGAATGAAGTTATTTAACAGACAAATATTTTGACTTAGTTTGGGAGTGTCACCCCATGGAAACCCCCCAAAACTCAATTTTTAGAACAGCATAAGCTAGAGTGCCAGTTTGTTTTGATAACAATAGATATTTAAGAGACAAATTTTTTGACATAGTTTGAGGGTTTCACCTTTTGGGGACCCCCAAAAATCATTTGTTTGAATGGATGAGGCTTAGCCCTAGTTTTTTTGAAATCTATAGATATTTGCGTCGGTCGTTCAAATTCCATTCTGGATTTTGTCCATTTTGGGTTTTGTCCAAAGAATAACTTTGAGTTCAAATAGTCTTTTGAAATTAAGAATAATAAAACTTTTAAACATTGAAATTTTAAAAGAATTTTAGTTTTAGAAGCATGCCTTGTTTTTGAGACTCTGATGTCTTTTTGAGTTTGGAATGTTAAGTAAATAAAATACAATAACGTGTTTAGCAAAATAAACGGAAAAATTTTTACGCACTGTGATGTTCGACGGTCTGATTTTACACGAGGTTGATAGCACCATTTAAAAAATGTATGTTTGGAAATATTTTTTAACTTTTGTAGACAACGAATAAAACACTCTAATGAGCTTTGTTAGCTATGAGATGACCAAATGGATTAAACAGCAATCTAGTGCTGCAATTCAAATTTTATGCAGACCGGATCTGTAACCCAGAGCTGTAAGTCGGGCCGGGCTTTTCGGGTCGAGTTCGGGCTTAAAACTGACAAAATTTCGGGCTTAATTCGGGTCTGAGATGTGCTTTTTGTCTTAGGTGCACAAAAATATGATCGAAATAACTTGGCAATAACGCTTACGGTTTTTAGACCTCACTTAAGTTTCGGGTTTTTTCATGTATGATTTGGGCTTCAAATTAGTTTTCGGGTTCGGGCTTATATTTTCGGGCTCGGGCCTGAACTAGTTGACCGGTTTACAACTCTGCTGTAAACAATTCTCTAAACTTAGTAGCAGATTCGTTCGAGCCAAAAATCCACGATATCTATGCTAACAATTTTTAACAACCGATTCTCAGATTTAGGATGCGCTTTGCGTGAACCGGTGCCAACGGGTTGAAAAGTACCACTATACATCGATCTATTTGGCGTGGACTGGATCTTTAACACCAACATCAAAACGAATGCATTATTTCATCGGAAATTTCATGAATGTACATTAATAATTTTGAAGCCCTACGGTAACTTGCAATACAGTACCTATCTTTTTTATTTATGCTGATCCGAAAACTCAAACTCAAATCTTTAATCTAAAATCTAAAACCCCGAATCAAAACCCAACTCAAACCTAATCTTAACTCTTGGAAAAAAAAGGAAATATGTGCGGATGAAAGATTTCTCGTTTTCCTTTTCTTCTTTTTAGCTTAAAAATTTCCGATGAAATAAATAGTCATTCATATTTTCAACGCAGGGTCCCAGCTAAGTGAGACATTATCAAAAAATTAGAGGTGATCTTTTGCGTCCAATGCTGCGTGTAATTTTTCACTTTTGAAAAAAGTTTCCAGGGTGGCATGCCGAAGTTGACTGCCATATGAGCATTTTGAGGTCTTTCTGTCAAGGTCGACAATACTATGTTAAAATTAAGAGGACGTAACATATAAAAGACTACTGCAAATATCAAGTGCGATGCTCTGTTAGCAATTGGTAATAGCGTTTCATAAAGTACATTACCGTTTCCAAAGTTTGCATTCGGTAGCAGCACAATATCCCAGTAACGTGGCCAGGGGGGGGGGAGGCTATAGCCCGCCATTGGACTGAAGAGTATGCAAAATGCCCCGCTTTTAGCACTTTTGAGGCCGATTTTTGCACTAAAAACGAAAATAGCTGTCCCCCATTGGTATTGGCGATGAGAATTGGTCAAGGGCCTGTGTCATTTCAACCAGAAAAATTGGGCTTCAGTCTGGCTGAACACCTTTTTATTTTCTGGATATCACCTAAATTTGGACAGAAAAACCGACTCAATCTGAATGAAGAACTTTTTCTTTTCTTTTTTTGGAGATCACCTAAATTTGGACAAAAAACCGACTCAATCTAAGTACTGTAAAGACCGATCAAAATGTGGGTCAAGATCGTTTGATGTTGTTTCCAGCCTCCAAAACAGCCTTCACCCCCCCATTGCAAATTCCTGGCTACGCGCCTGCAATTTCCTCATTCTTCTTTAAGGGTTGGCACATAATTATACACATTAGCTCCTAATTATACATGCAGTAAGTGTATGATGTATGACATACCACCGGACCGAAACTTGGCATAAGGGCATAGGGACATAAAGGCGCAGAGGCGTAAATCTGGAATCTGCGCTAACATTATTTTTCGTGCTTTGAAACATAAATATGCGTTCCAAAAAGAAAATTTGATTATTTTTTAATAAGTAATTTTTTTAATTTTTGAAAGTCAAGTTTTGAGCATTTTCTTAATTTAAATTCGAGTTTTGTTAAAATGTAAGTTGAGTTTCAAAATTTATTCTTTCAAAAAAAAAAAAGCATTGAACAAGTTAGGAATTGCTTTCAACCGCAATCTTTTAACGGTTGCACTTAATCCGTTGAGCAAAAAATAGTTAAACAGTCTTTTGTGCCATTGTGAAGCAAAAGCTTTTTAGTTTTCAGTTTTTAGTTTTTAGCTTTTTAGAAGCAAAAGTTTTTCAATCGCATGCATTTGTACTATAAGTAGCTATTATCTGAAATTTAGAGAACTCTATCATTTTTTTTTGTTTTATTTTAATTTTTCTTGTTGTAATTCATTTGAAAAATTAACCGATTTTGTTTCTTTGATTACATAATTATTTTTCGGAACACAAAAATATCAGCACAGATTGCTGAGCCTTTGCGCCCTTATGTTCTTGCTTCCTGATGTTCCTGCGTCGTTATGTCCCTGCGTCCTTATGTATCTGTGCTTTATGTCTTCTACACTTATGTCTCCGTGCCCTTTTGTCTTGTACCCTTATGTCTTGTACCCTTATGTCTTATGCCGTTATGTCTGCGCCCTTATTTCGTAGATCGCCATCGGATCGCGCGATAAAAAGATCTGAATAGCAGTCAGCCTTAGTTAGGCAAATTTGCCAAGGTTATATAGCTTTGATACAAAATACTGCTTACAATTGTATCTACTTTTTTTCCTTAAGAACTTATTATCATATTCGTTTTCGCGTAATAGAAAATGTGAAATATTAAAATACGTGAAGCATTTAGCTAGGATCAGTACCTAAATTGTAAGGGGGACGCGTCCCCTCACCGAGAATTAGCGTCCCCCCATTGAGATTTAGTGCTACCCCATCAACATTTTAGCGCTCTCCAATAAGAGTAAGCGTGTGAACGATTAGACAAAAAAGTGGCTGTCAGCACCAATAAATTCCAAATTTCGGCTAAAAATAGTACCAAATTACGGAAAAGGGCTTTTTTTGGTTTGTAATCAAATTCGGGGACAACATCTGAACTTTAAGCAAAATTTCCACTAAATTTTAGCCGCATCCTGAATGCGTTTGGTCAGGGTTGCAAAAGCGTCTCCTCATACAGAATTTTACAATTTAAGTACTGGCTAGGATAATGTGCAAAAGATAAAGAATCATCTAAACCATATCTTCAGGTAATTTCAGCCTTCTAAAATCTGTCATTTCCGAGATATTTAGAGAGATCTTTCTGCAGCGTTGCCGTTTAAAATCTGAACTTTTCTCCAATTACCTTTTTAATATAACATTCACAAGTATTTTAAAGAATTGTTTTTTGTTTTGATTGTTTGACTGTTTTTTGCTTAATGGATAAAGTGCAACCGTTAAAAGATTGCGTGTGAAAACAATCACTAACTTGTTCCACGTTTTCTTTTTTTTTTTGAAAAAATTAATTTTGAAACTCAACTTACTTTTTAACAAAACTCAAATTTAAATTCAGAAAATGCTCAAAACTTGACTTTCAAAAATTAAATAAAATACTTATTAAAAAATAATCAAATTTGCTTTTTTGAATGCATATTTATGTTTAAAAGCACGAAAAATATACGCTTATAGTACTTTAATTAAAGGATCAAAGAAGATATCTAACGAAAATGGTCTAGACAATTGAGCAAACTTAAGTCCAAGTTAGACTTGAGTTAAAACTTAAAAGAGCTATAAAGTTCTAAGTTTTTTTTTAACAAAATCAGACTTGATATAGACTCAAGGTCAAAATAAATCCGCCTTGTGTTCAAGTTCGCTTAAACATTTATACAAAGCAATGACAAGATGATGTAGTGTATTTTTGGGTGGTCGCTTGATTCGATGACAACATGTTTTGTAGCCTCCAAGTTGTTTGACCAGGAAGAATATTGAACAACTGACGTATGTTCGACTGTTCGTGTCCTACAATATTATCGTGTTAGCTTGTGTACGACATAAGAAAATTCTTCGTATTTTGGTATATCATGGTATCTTGTTTTCAGATTGATGGTATTCGAAAATCTAAGTGCTTAATTGTTGTCTTCTGCTTAAAAATGGATTCGTTGAAAGTAAGTACATTGTCTTAATTGCTCACAACCTATCTGGCTAGTTTGCAGTACTGTGTCTAGCAGCGTGCAAGTTTTTAGTGAACAACCAGATTTGTAAGTTTCAGGTTTTAGTTTGCCAGAAAATAAGAATCCTGCATGAGATTGGCTTTAAAACTGCATTTAAACTTCAGCTTCTCTCTCCTTCGAAAAAAAACGTTAAAGGTATACTCAGAAACAAATCCGAGTTTAAAAACTTTGATGCTTGAGTATGATGCATTTTTGTTTGAGTCCAGTTTTTTGGTACTTCTTGGTCCGTTTTCAACAAAAAAAAGGAGAAAAAGCGTGAGATAACAAAAGAACTTGAAAAAAGAATAGCAGGCACTAGGCAGTTGCAAATATTGTCTAGAGTAGTTTACACCCAATGGATGTAAGATCACATTAAAAAGGAGGCTTTGGAGGCATTTGCCTTGAGGCAACCATCGAGAGGGTAGCTGTAGCTGACAATAATTTGAGTCAAAAAACAGTTAAAGCTCAAAAACTAAAGTCTTCAACTGTTTTAGGACAAAACTTGTGGCCACAAAACAAAAAGATCAGAAAAAGCCATCAGCTTATTTGGACAAAATTTAGATTTAAAATCATTAAGTCTATATCGTGCGCGTTGTTACTGCCCACCTGGCCCCATTTGGCTCCCCTGACTCCGTTCTGATTTCTGCTACGGACTCCTCGTGTTTTATTGCATCGTTATTGCAAGTAAATGTTATTTTCTGTTAACTAAATCAGTTGGCTAAGTTACCGCTTCAATTTTTATCATCGTTTTTTTATCTGGTTCTTGAAGTTGAGGGAGGTTCAATTTTTAAACATTCTTCAAATATTAGCTTATGCATGGCTAAACAAGATTCAATAGCAAAGTAATCCTTATTATTTAGCATAAAAGCCCCTTTTAAATATTCCTGAACAAACAAATCTCAAAATACTGTGGCTTTAGGCTTTTAAACAAATATATACAGTAAGGCCCTTCAGAGGCCCAATCAAAGTTCTGCTAAGAGGAGCGCTGGCGGGTTTGAAACCAAAGATAAAATTTGTTTGCGTCTCACAGTCACAGACGCACAGACTGAGGTTGATGAAACCCCAGCGGTTGTGCAATGTTTGCGATATTTCGAAAAAATAACCGTTTTAACACCACGACATTTTGCACGTTTGTAGAGCTATTTGAAAGCACTATCATTGCTACGATTTAGAAGACTTTCAAAGAAATAAATTACTTAGCCTCTCCATCCCCTCCTCTTTACCTGGTCAGTGCTGTAGAAAATATTTGCGATTAGACAAAATATATTTTTTTGTTAGAACGAGTTAAAAATTGAAAAAAAAATGGTGGAAAAAACGAAAAGTGACCAAGACTGAAAAGACTGGAAAAGCGAAAGAAAAAAGGGTTGTTACTTTTCAATGTTGAATTTCAATTTGATTATGATGTTTTTGACGTCAGCAAGCCAGAATAATTTAATTATTTATTAATCTGTTATCAACAACTGCTTCTTTCAAGCAGCGACCTTCTAGTAGCACTTCTATATAAGCTTTCGCGCTGGTAATTTACTAGTCAGAAATACAAAATAATTTGTCTATTAGCCTTAGCCCAGAAGTAGTATAATTTAGAGTAATTATTGTAAGTCAGGCATTTCGGATCGGGTTTGGGCTTTAAAAAATTTTCGGGCGTAATTCGGTCAGATGCGCTGCTTTATGTTTTAGGTAGCTGCTTAAAGAATAAATGGAGCTGCAAAAAGAATAAATGGAGACTACATTAAAACGATTATTAGCTCGAATTGTAATATTGTATTATGATTTGTCATCAGTTAGCTTTATTTATTTACAACAGCATACTATATATCATTAAAGAACAGGAGCAATTAATCGAATAAGTTTTTTAGACATAGCAGACTTAACTTAACTTTCGGGCTTGGTTTGGACTTCAAATCATTTTCAGGTTTTGGCTTATATTTACGGGCTTGGGCGGGTTCGAGCCAGAACTAGCCAGCCTAAACTACCTGACATACTGTAACTCACAAAAATTACGCACTGGAGAAGCAATGTTTTATTACTATGGTAAGTTCAATTACAGTTTTCAATTACTTCATTACTGTGTCCCCCTCATGGGATTTAGAAGATATTTATTGCGCATGTGCAACCATGATTTTGTTAAAGGATGGGGCTTAAATCAAGTTTTTTGTTCCGAACAGTATCTAGCTGGTGGCTATGTTTAGAAAACTGTGCCATCTTAAATGTACTGCTAACGGTGCTCTGTAGTCCTAACCCTTAGTTACCGGTGGCCATAATCGTTTGAAAACAAAGACCCGACGCTGGACGATTTTTGTACTTTTCGGATACTAAAATCGTTTGTCGATGACATATCGTACGGTTTTAGAGCTGTTTAAAGAACGAAATTGCTAAGATTGGAAGCGTTTAAAAACATTAAATACAGCTCAGCCTCCGTACTTACTAATCAAGTTCTTTAGCTTCCCTTTTCCGGTTGCGCTCAGTAGCGTAGCCAAGGGGCGCGGGGGGGGGGGGGAATATAGCCTCCCCATTGGCCTGTCAACCAAAATGCAGAATAAAGGAAAATACCACGTTTTTAGCTCTTCTGATACTGTTTTTTGCACTAAAATGGACTAAAAAGTGATTTAAAGTATCTTTTTAAACATATATTCAGGGGGGAGCTACTTCGTCAAAAATTAAAGTCACAAACTAATGAAAGCTTTGAAAAATGCCCAGAAATAAACAGTCAAATTTCATTGCAAGTGTAAAAACGTCAATCATAAGCTTTGTCAATAAATATACCATAAACTCAAAAATAAGTAGGGGGGAGGGGCTATTCAGTGTTATTTAATTACCAATCACTTCTCTCAAATATTTTTCCACTAGCCCCCCCCCCCCCCCCCCGCCCCAATTATTTTTCTTTATATAATATAGACGAAATAGATTACTCCATGTGAGTTTTATTGAATAATAAAATTTTATGATTAACCAGCATGTAAGCAAGAGAACTACAATGTCATCATTAGCCACCTCCCACGTAGCTCATTAGTGCAATCAGTTCAATCATGTTGTGCTGCCAAATTCTATGCCACGTTTTAAAAGCATTACTTTTTATTACGATAGCCCTAAAATAAAGTTATTTTTGCAAAAAATGCAAAATTTTCGAGCGCTGGGGGCTCGGCCCCCAGAACCCCAAAATAGCCCCCCCTTCATTGCGAATTTCTGCCTACGCACCTGGTTGCGCAAATGATTTATAGGACTGAACTTTTTTTATTTTTTGGTGAAATCGTACGGAATAAACACGGAGAAGCATTTCTGCAAGTGGTAAATGATTACTCTCGATATACGTTTACTAATAGCTGTTTCTGCGTTGTAAGAGAAAGAAAAATGCTGTTGTGTCGGTAAAATTCAGAGAAAAGAACCGCAGCAAGCTTGAAGTAAAACATAATCTAAGCAAGCTTGGTGAGTTAAACATTATGTAACAAAGTTTTATCCGTACTGACAGCAATTGACGTTAATTTTTAAACATTTGCTTGAGTTTTCTGTTTTTTGTACAATTAGTAGTAGTTTATCGTTGTTTGATTGTCATGTATCAAATCCTAGGCTTGGTGAGAAACTTTGCAAGTCAACCATTAAAGTATTTTTCATACTTTAAAAGTTTTACTTACATTTCAAACATGAAGTAAGCGAAGGATACAGTTTTTGGGTTTTTGTACGTTTACACGCACAATGTAAATAGGGTTTTGCTGAGGGATGGGAATTTAAACCAAACTTTAAAATGTATCAATTGGACGACGTGCAAAGCAGACTGGTGCTACTCAAACAAATCACAGAACGGTGTCTGATAGCAGAGCACACCTAGCCACCGAAGTCCATAAAGGTCGAAAAGTGATTTTTGTAATTTTTCGAAAACAAAATAGCCATTTTTACGCCATTTGGATCACATTTTGCACTATTTAAAGCCAATTAACAGAATTCATTTCCCCTACCCCTTCCCCTTACTCTTTGCTCAAAGTCATGTCCAAAACACGTTTTAAACGATTGTGTTTTTAATTTAAAATTTTAAATTGATTTGGCTAAGGGGGGCTGAAGCTTCCTTATCTCCTTCCTCTGGTTGCACGACTGACTACGCGCACAATCCTCCTGCGTTTGTGGAACTTACGCTTGAGCGCAAGCCCAAAGTGTCTACAGACTCTAAAACTTTAACTTACAGTCTGCAGCAGGGGTGCCCAAAGTTTTTGAACGGGCCGCAGTGGCTTTGAGCGGGCCGCACAATCAGTGCCGGCCAGAACTCGAAAATAATTTCTAGTGAGATTTCATACAAAAACTAGATGAAAATTAAGAGAAGACTAAAAAAAGGTCTTCACCGTATTTTGATATTTTTGTTTCGGAAATTTAGGTGGTGACCAAACAAAACTTAGGAAAATTGATTTGGTGTCTTCCAAGATTTTTCTGCTAGTTCATCTCGAAACCACTCGCGGTCCACAAGTTTTTTTTTTACGGGCCGTGTGCGGCCCGCGAAATGGGGTTTGGGCAGCTCTGGTTTACAGTGTAGAGATTTCAGCCATCAAATTTACGTGGAGCCAAAACGCAAACAAGCGCAACTAGTTGCTCAGCTGCAGCGAAAAAGTTTTCGAGCCCAAGCCAAGCTTTACCAAAGCTAAGCGACTGAGCCCGACGGAACCTCATCAAGCTTCCAATTACGTGAAACAAAAAAGTGAGCCTGCGTGAACCCAAAATTCAAGCACAGAGTGGAGTCTGTAAACAAAGCTTTACGTCGTGTAGAGTGTCTTGCAAGACGGCTACGTAAAATTAAAGGACTTCTAATCTCAAACTTAGTTGAAAAAAAAGCCTCAACAAACTGAAGGTCTTCCATCCCGGCCCAAACTTAACATGGCCATGCTCGTAGGTCATCGCAGCGTTTGGGATCCGTTGCATAATGGACTCCATGAATATTGAAAAACAAGAGACTACCGGTATTTCACCGCTCAGGCGCAGCTAGAAATAAAAAAAAAGGGAGGGACTAAATTTTTTGTTATGATTAAAGCATATGCAAATCGAAATGTTTTTATTTAGGCGAATTGTAACAAATTACAAAGATTTAATGATAACAGGCAGGAGTCCTGCCGTCGTTCATGCAACAGACGCATAAAAAATAAACAAAAGAAAATAAAAGTGGTTTCACCTGGTTTTACAATTTTATTTTATTTGACGATGTAACAGCGGACGCAAAAAACGCGTTTTCTTAACTAGGCCACACGAGAAAGTCGCAGATTGCCGTTATTATTAAGGCAGGCTGGCATAATAATATTTCAACTTTCAAATAGTATATTGCAACAAATTAAGAACAAATGAGATGTACAATTCGCAAAGATATACGAACAACCCCCACCTACACCCGAAAATGTTTGGTTTTTAAGAAAATAAGTGCTCCCTATTATATTTGTATTAATTGACACCACGTACTGCTTGCTATCTTCAAATAGAAAAAAAAATGCGCTGTGTTGTGGTTTGCCAATGCAAAGTTTCGTTAATTGATTACTGCGCGGTTATTATTGTCGTTGATAGAAAACAGGGATCGTAGCATTACGCAAGAATAATGCGATAGCGGTCGACTATTCCTAACGTGCGGTTAATTGTCACAATCAAATAACGCGAATCCGAACGCGCGTTCGCGGAAAAATGGTCATATCATTACTAACTACAGCCGGTTTATTTGTAGTACGCCCGCGAACGAAATTTGGTTCGCGCCAAAAACTGCGTACAATGCTTCCAAAGCGAATTTTTAGGCCCGGGCTACACTGTGCGTAAAATCGCGAACGTACGGGCATGTCGTTAGTTTGTTTGAAACAGCTGACTGCTTGTATACGCTGGTAAGGCGATACGCTGGGCGTGCCAAATTTTGGTTTAAAATAAACTAAAAACAAACTTTTACGATCCACGCCTGGCGCCAGGGTAGCGTGACTGGGGGAGCTGAAATAAATTTTGAGTGGGCACGAGAAGTTTATTTATGTAAATTCAAAAGGGGCACGGGGGCACGAGAAATTTATTCCAGTGTGGATCGAACGAAAATGGTGAAGACCGAAAAAAGAAAGGTCTTCAGTACAAAAATTTTCACAAATTCTGGTTATCGTCTCCAAATTCTGGCAATATTTCACGAATTCTTAAGCGAAGACCTAAAAAAAAAGGTCTTCGTCCCAAAAGTTTTATGAAATCCGGTGTGAGTCCATCAAAATTACGAAAATAGGGGCGATAATCACCAATTTGGGAGTCTTAGGCCTCGATTTGCACTCCAGTAGCCCCAAGGCTGTTAATTTCTTCGGGGTGCAGTCTTCGCTTGGGGGGGGCACAATTTTTGTTTGGGGGGGGGCACAAGCAGTCATTTGGGAGGGCACGGCCCCGGAATGCCCCCCCCCCTTTCCCCCCGTCCCCGTGGCGCCGGTCTGTTGCGATCACGTTTTTACGTACGGTGTAGATCGGGAATAGGCGGATGGCGTCTGCGCGACTTTTTGCTCGCAACTAATGCACTCAGTTTAAACTTTTACGCAATTTGAACAACGTCGCCGGACTCACTGCTGCGATAGACAACGACAACACTGTTACAAATCAACACAGCCATACGGTGTAATATGCTGACATAGAAATTGATCAGAAAAGACTTTTTAAAAATAAATTAGCGTACTATTTACTGTAATAAACATTTGACATTGTACAGTTTGAAGTTGTAAGGTTAATTCAAATCAACCGGTTCCTCGTTCCCCTAACCTGAGCTGAAAATAAAATTAAAGGATCAAACTGACGTCGTAGCTACGCTTTTGGTAAACTGCAAAAACTTTTTGAGCCATATTATATTGATTCCGCCGTTTTTCAGGCAAACAGGTTCTCTAGGCTGTTGGTCTAAATTTAGGCGTGTACAAGGCGATTTAGTCCAATTACGTCTGATATCTTTTTCAATCTAAACGCAAAAAAGTAAAAAATAAAAATGCAGGCAGTCAAATGACATGCGTATATTTTACTCTCGAATACGCGTGATCGGTAAAACGGATCCAATACAGTATGATAAAAAATTAATATCGACGTTAAAGATATACAGTAGAGACATTCTCTTAGGAGAGATTTGCTTTCCTTTAGCAATTATTGTTTTTTTTCGAATGTTTTCAATTAAAATATTCTCGAAATTTATTAGGGTCGAAATACGATTTGGCTGCGGTATTGGTGACATTTAATTCGTGGGCTGATACTCGTCAGTTCTCGGCCGCCCCAAATTCTTACCGGTATCTAATTCTACTTTTTGGGAAATGATGGGTTTTGAAATTGCTGCGCGAATATCGAGACGTTGCATTTGCAATACACAGCCACTGAAGTGGTAGACTATGGCTCGATTCCCGGTCGTTTCAAACCAAAGACTATAAAAATTGTTATTTACAGCTTACCTGCTTGACGTTGAGCAATTACCGGGACGGTGTTAAACATTGTGTGTGATAAACAGATAGACATGTGGCAGCTTGACTCGTAGACCGAAAGCTCCCTTCGCTGACTTCTGGGTAAGGCAGCTTGGTGAAGAAAATGTAATTACAATTACAGGTTCAACGATTTTAACATTTCGACAACTAGGTACATAAAAACTCAAGTGTTGCTTTATGTTCGCTGTAAAGTTATTTGAAAAGGCCATTTTCAGTCCTACAATTACTCTTTTTGAAAATTTTTGATGAAGCTGAAGCTTCATGACACACGATTTTATGGCACTGATTTACATCTCAGTGCTCTCACAGCGTTTCTCTGTTTTCTCTGTGCAGTTACTTTAAACGCAAGCCTCATACTGTCTCTTTTTTTTTTGAAAATTTCTGTTCATGTTTGTTTATAACATAAATTTCATGTCATTTCAATCAGAAAGAAACAAGCTTTCATGCATAGGCGTAGCCAGGATTTTTGATTGGGGGGGCCCAAACCACAAATCACATGCAATGACGTCATCAGAAATTTTCGAAAAAGTAATTTTTTGTTGGGCAGAGATATCGTAGAATGGAAGATCTAAAGCCGTAGCCTGATGGCACTTTGCCATGATTTTGGTAAAGGGAGAGAGCGAAAATTAATTGTTGAAAAGTGTAAATGTCTAACTTGGAAGACGTGTTGAGTAAACTAGTGTACTCAAACGTATCAGAGACGGGGGTCTGGGGGCAGAGCCCCCAGCCGCCGATGGCTATGGGGGTCTGGGGGCAAAGCCCCCAGCCGCTGGGCGATTTTTGTAAGTTTTTGGAAAAAAAAGCTATGATCTAAATCCCATTGGATCACATTTCGCACGAGTGTAGAGCCATTTCAAAGAACTAGATTTTTAACATTTCAAAGCCAATCAAAAAAATTTAGTTGTTCAATCCTCTTTTTGCAATTAAATCCCAAAACACGCTTAGAATCTTGCATTATGATGTAAAATCTTAATTGTAAGTGATTTGGTCTATAGGGGGAAGTAACGAACATTGCCTCCTGCAATACTTTAGCTGTAAATAATTAAGTTTATAATAACGTTAAACGAGGGCCTGGGGTGGCAACTTTTAGGTCAAAACTCTTAGATTTCTCACAGGTTTTGCATATAAATTGTTAAAAATTTGCATTCGGGGCCCCTTGCCCGGGAACCTTGGTCGTCAGTCAGGGGCCCTTGGGCTCCCTGGTTGCCAGTTAGAGGCCCCGTAGCCCCTTGCTTGTCGGTTCGGAGCCCAGGCCCCCTGGTTGTTAATTAGGAGCCCTAGGGCTCCCTGGTCGTGAGTTAAGGGCCCCGGGGCTTTCTGGTCGTCAGTTAGGGACTCCAGGACCCCTTGATTGTTGGTCAGGGGCCTTGAGGCCCCCTGGTCGTCAATTAGGAGGGTCCCGTGGCCCTTCGTTGCCGGTTAGGGGGATCCTGGCCCCCTGGTTGTTGGTTAGGGGCCCCCTGGTTGTTAGTTAAGGCCCTGGGGCTCCCTGGTTGTGAGTTAGGGGCCCCGGGGCCCCCTGGTCGTCAGTTAGGCACTCCGGGGCCTCCTGGTTGTTGGTTAGGAGCCCTGGGGCCCCCTGGTTGTCGTTTAGGGGCCCCCTGATTGTCGGTTAGGGGTCTGGGCCCCCCTGGTTGTCAGTTAAAGGGCCCCCTGGTTGTTGGTTAGGGTCCCTTGGTTGTTAGTTAAGGGCCCTGGGGCCCCTGGTTGTCAGTTATGGGCCCCCTGGTTTTCAGTTAGGGGTCCCGAACCCCCTGGTTGTCGGTTTAGAATTCCAGGGCCCCCTAGTTGTTAGTAAGGGCCCCCTGGTTGTTAGTTGGGGGCCCCGGGACTCACTTGTTGTCATTAATATTATTGTTAATTACTGTTATGTGCGTAATTACTGAAAAAAAAATGCAACTAAACATCGCCAGGCTATGTTGTCATAACTTTTTGTCGTTAGTGGTATTTTGATTGGGGGGGGCCCGGGCCCCCTGGGCCCCCCTCGCTACGCCTATGCTTTCATGTACTAGAAACTTTAAACAGCTTTTTAAACTAATAAAAATGGAATTAATTAATTAATAAACTTCGGGAAAATATTCGAATTACTTTTTTTAAATACACGAAAAATCTTTTTTCGCTGTCGAATCGATGCCGTCACCATGCGTCACTCAAGACCTAAAAATGGCTTTAAGCACCAGCAACATGAACACACTCTTTTTCAAGATAATTTGCGAAAGTGATTAAATGCAGACGTGCTAACATGTCCGATTATCCACGTGATAATTTGTGTGATAATGAATCGTCTAAGTGATGAAATGTCGTAATGTTAATAGTTGCAGGTGATCAATATTCATTTATTGTTTCGCCTGATCATAGCCGTAGGAGGAGGGGGGGCTGGGGGGGCGGTCGCCCCCCCATTCGGTTCAAAACGTCGAAAATCATCGAAAATTCGGGCAAATGGTCTATTTATTTGGGCAAATAGTCTGGATATTGGGGCACACCATTGCCAAAATACCGTCTCAGTTTCGGTGCAGACCTTTTTTTTTTTTTTTTTTGGAGAACACCTCAATTTGGACAGAAAAACCGTTTAAATGTTCAAATTTCAGGGAAGACCTTTTTTTTTTTTTTTTGGAGAACACCTCAATTTGGGCAGAAAAAACCGTCTCAATTTTGATGGAGAAACGCAATGCATCAAATCATTTTTCGGGCAAAAGTTTGCTGCCCCCCCAAATTATTTTGAGCTCCTACGGCCATGCGCCTGATCGATAATACAATCAAGATATCGCACTATAAGCCTAACAATCAGGCCAGGAAGCACCTAATGAAACGGGAAGTTTTTTCATTATGGTAATCCCTGACTAAATTCATTCAAACGTTGCGAAGAGAAAACAGCTAGAAAGCACAGCAACACAGAGAGCAAAAAATGATAATAATTACAAAAAAAAGAAGAAACAAACAGCGGACAGAAAGCAAGAAGCGGACAGAAAACGAGTGACAGCCATTATTTAAGTATAGGCACACGATGAAGGATAAAGCAATATATGATGCACTAAAATACAAACGGTATTGTGTGAAGTAAATGAAAACGAACATAAAACAATGGAATTGAAGCACTATAACGATCAAAATTTGGCAGCACAGCACTATTAACTATTAATGTAGGCCGCACAGCACTATCAGACAAACTTTTGTTTGGATAAGAACAGCGGCAGAAATAATACACTGGTGACATATAATGTTAATTGACAAAAAAAAAAGATCACTAGGATGATACGCTCTAAACGTACCTCCCAAGTACGGTACGTTTCGAGTGTACCATCGTTTGATTAGCCTATACGTGCCGTATCTTTCAAGTACAGTACGTTTAGAGCGTTTTTGTGGGATGAAAAGTCTAATGAAAAGTACGTCGATACGGTACTGATGCAGAATTTGTTTTTATTGGATTACGTTAGTACGCTGCGGTGAATTTTCGAAATATGCCTTGTTCAAATTTTGAACGTACCGTACTGCCATCCTTGATCACATATCTAGTGGCTAAATGCAGAGCTGGGCACCCGCTACTTGAAAAGTAGCGGCGCTGCAGCTGCCGCTATTTGGCAAAAAAAGCAGCGACGCTGCCGCTTATCGCTACTCAAATAAAAAGTAGCACCGCTGCCGCTACTTGCAAAACAGCGGCCGCTGCCGCTACTTTAAAAAAATAAATAGCAAAAAAACGATGGCATTCAAATACGGTATCTAATGGTGAAATTTTTCAAGCTTTTAAGTTTTTACTATTTTACGAAAGTTAATCATTCAAGTTTAAAGAATTGATACAAGTTACAATCGGCATTAGCAAGCTTAAAGGGTAGACAAGTTAGCAAATCATCAGTAGTTGGCATGCTCAAAATGCTGGTTCGTCAAACCAGCGCTTTGGAAATTATTTAGGAAGTTACACAAGGAAGTTAAATTCCTTATCGCATTTTCTACGCAAACAAAAGGCAATGAGAAATAGTTTAAATCACTATCGACCCAAAGAAGTTAAAGTTTCGCCATTAAATCATGATGACATACAGGATACAGTATTCAGTTTCTGTGCAATTCTGTCCGACTCTTATAGCTCTGAAGTAGGAGATCTGTTTATCACACGCTCGGCCCTCAAGCAGTAAAATAATTCCTTTTGTAGAGATCAGACAGGAAATTTTATCAATCGACCGAGTTCCAAAACATTTCTTGGAGTTTCGTAGAAATGGTAGGTGAAATTGAAACGCGACCAATTATAAAAATGTCACAAAAAAGCCTGATATTTCGTTAGCTTCAGTTTATTTAGCATTTTTCGCGTACAACAGTACACGCATACAATAGTAATTTACAATCATTTTGACAACCAGGGGGCCCGGACCCCTCAATTCAATTTTTGCCAACCAATTAAAATGTACAATCGGGCTGAAATTAAAGGTGAATTTACACAGTATCCGTTTTTCGTACGTTTTCGTCCGTTTTTTTTTCGTTTTTGATTCTCCTTGACAAAGTCTGCGCTTTTTCATCCGCATTTTTATGTGTCCATATCCGCACTAATCAGACAGTCACATACTGGACAAAAGTTTTCCGAAAAAAATTCTTGTAAAGGGGTACAGCTCTATTTCGAAATATCGCTCTTATCGTTCATACACAAAAATTTTGAACAAAATTTTTATCTATATATAATAGTCTACTTAGTGCGTATATGGACTTATAAAAATGCGGATGAAAAAGCGCATACTTTTTCAAGGAGAAGCAAAAACGTAAAAAACGGACGAAAACGTACGAAAAACGGATACTGTGTAAATTCAGGGTCCACGACTTTTCTGCACGACCATTTCGGCGCGACCATTTCGGCGCGACCATTTCGGCGCCACCATTTCTGCGCGGCTCTTTTCGGCGCCAATATTCTGTGCTTTTTACTAACACTAACCCAAAGCCCTAACCCTAACCCAAACCCTAAATATGTGAACTGTCAAAGAGCACCGAATTGGCGCTGAAACGATCTGTGTAGAAAACGTACGGCAACGAAATAACTGGCGCCGAAATGGTCGCGCCGAAGTGGTCGCACCGAAAAGACGTAATCCCGTAAATTCACCTTAAGGATTTTTATCTTAAAAGTTGCTACCTCGGGCTCTCATCTAACCTTTTGAAAAAGGTTAGATGTTAAGCTCAGATGGTAAGACTTTAGTTTTGGTCTACATTTATGTTTGGCAGAAAGATGTTGCGAAAATCTCCAAAGTGTCAGGGGCCCCGTGCAATGTAAATCCGGCCGTGGCAATAACATGGTAAGTAGGCGTAACCATCTATTCAACAGTTTTCAATAACAATTCACCTCCACCTTGCCAGTTTTTACGCGAAAAAATACTTTTGAAAAAAAGTTAGCTAGGAGAAATGCCCACTGAACAAGTTATTGAATTTGAATTGAGGGTACCTGGGGCCCTTTGACCGTACATGTACTCCTACAACTCAGGGGCGCCCGCAGGGGGGCAGGGGGTGCAAGGGAATTAGGATGTCAAGAATTTTTTATGTTTAAATTTGAAAAATTAGTCAAATCTATCTAAACTAAGAAAACAACCCTTTGTGGAGCTTATTTGCCATGGTGCAGAGGGCGGGGGCAGGAGAAATAGAATTGCCCATTGGTAGTCTATATTTCACAGACAATTTTCAAATTAAAGAGAATAAGACAAAAATGAGAACTAATCATCCGCGCTTTTTTCATTTGCCTTTTTAGGGTTGAGATTAGAGTTTGGGTTCGATTTGGGGATAGTTTTAGAGTAAGCATTGGAGTTCGGGTTAGATTTGAGTCAGAAATAATAAAAAAGTGGATAAAAATTTCCGGTGAAATAAAGCCTTTCTCGCCCATTTTACGTGAATTATCATACAGCATTTTCTTAAAAGCGAGCGTTAGCAATGCTCCAGGATTAAGCATTAAACTGCTTGATAAAATAATTATCAATATCAAACGTTTCTGCATTCTGTCAATGAGCTCTTATAGGATTTAAATACAATAAATTGTATAATGCTTCAAATTTACGCTGCACTTCAATAAACACTAAAATAATACTTACTCCGCCATTAAATTAATCTGGCCCAAAACCGAAATCAAAACCAAACTTGCAATCAATGGCGTAGCCAAGGGGACTGTGCCCACCTGCATTGACCTGCTGTGGACTAAAGAGCGCGATAAGAAAAATGTCACAACTTTTGGCCTTATGAGGCATTTTTTTGCAGTAATATGGCCTCTAAAGTTGTTTAAAGCCTTTTTTTTAAAACATTTATGATATATATTATTATCAAAAATACAGCAAACAAATTAATCAATAAAAACTTCAAAACATGGCTAATAACTAGCAGTCAAAATTGATCGCTTAATGCAAAATGCTTAACGTAAGCTTCATAGAAAAAAAAGTATAGGGGGACTATTCAGCATATAGTTTATGTAATTACCACAAGTTTTGGACTTGACCTGTAAGTAACGTGTGGGTTTAAAGGGTCTGAGCTATTTAATTCTTTTAAATGGCTTTCAAAGTGTATCAATTTAGTTTTTCAAATGGCTCTAAAAAGATGCGAAGTTTGATTCGAATATCATTGAAATGGCTATTTTTTCTGAAATATCACCAAATTTGCCCAGCAGCTAGAGTTTTGCCCCAACAGCCCTGTCTGTGATATGCTTTAGTTGTACCTGTTTGCTCGGCACGCTGCCCAATTGAGACATTTTGCAAAAAAATATTCAATCTTTAGGTTAATTACCCCCTCCCCCCCTAAACAAAATTTAGTGCAATCAGTGGGGCAACCAAGGAAGCTAAGGGATCTTAGCCTCCCCTTTTCCAAGTCATTTGGAAAACTTATCTCACATACAGTTGCGTAGTTGGGTTGGGGGGGATATTGCCCTACCCCCCCTCCATTTGGCCGGTCGACTAAAATGCAGACTAAGAAAAATACCACGTTTTTAGCTCTTCTGAAACTGTTTTGATCAATAAAATGGACTAAAAATTGATTTATAGCATCTTTTGAAACATGCATTCAGAAGGGCTTATTCGTCAAGAACAAAACTCACAAAGCAATAAAAACTTTGAAAAATGTACAAAAATAAGCAATCAGAGTTAATCGCTAGTGTTAAATAGCTGAACATAGTTTCATCAACAAAGATATTATAAACTCAGGAATAGGGAGAGGGGGGCTATTCAGGATTAGTTAATTACCAATCACTTCTCTCAAATATCTTTCCATTACCCCCCCCCCCTCAATTATTTTGCTCTATAAAATATAGATGGAATAGATTACCCCATGTGAGTTTTATCGAACAATAGAATTTTATGATTTACCAGCATGCAAAGAGAACTAAAATTTTACTTTAGCCAGCTTCCAAATAGACCATTTAAGTAACCAGTTTGATCATGTTTGCACGGCTAATTTCTATGCCACGTTTTAAAAGCATCATTTTTTATCAAAATAGCCCTAAAATTAAGTTATTTTTGAAAAAAAATGCAAAATTTTTGAGCGTTGGGGGCTCCGCCCCCAGACCTCCATGTCTTTGGCGGCTGTAGGATTTTCCCCCAGACCTCCAGCTTGGGGCAGCTTGGGGCTTAGCTTCTGGACACCAATGGCTTTCAGCAGCTCCGCCCCTAGACTCCCAAAACAGCCCCCCCCCATTGCGAATTTTTGGCTACAAACGTTTAAACGTGGTTTGAATTTGATCTGCAGTTAAAGAGTGCTGAAAGAGCAAGGCGATCAAAAAATTTCAAGTAGATTCTTAATAGCAGCAAATTTGTTCTATTCAATGGCCTTGAAAACGTTCGAAATGAGATTCAAATGAATTTGAAGTGGTTATCTTTTTCCTGAAATTGCGAAAATTGCCTAGCGACTAAGGGCTTTGCCCCCAGACCCCCACCCATGATATACTTGAACTGCATTCGTTTGCTCAACATGCCGCCCAAATTGCAGGATTTTTTTTAACAGGATCATGTTAACTTTTGGTTCAAATCCCTAAGCAAAATCCTGGTTGCTGCTGTAAGGTTTTATTTTATCCAGTAGATACTGGATACGTCGTTTGCCCCCCACCCCTGAAAAAATTTCTGCGGGCGCCTCTGTTCAGGACAAGAGCACTTTGGGACATTGTTTCACAAAATGAATAATGATTTAATGACAATATGACAATAAAATGGATTTGAGCCGTCGCGACGCGTTTCGTCCTTGCTCAAGGGACTCTTCAGGCAACAAAGGTCAATTTTGTTTTATTAGCCGGAAAAAAAAAATAATTGGACTCGGCCCCCCAAACCGTTTCTAGGCTATATGTTTTTCAGTGCAATATGGCTACACCAAAACTTTTCGCCCACAACTTACCGACCATCACAACCCAATAGGTTACTACCTCGCTACTTGAAACCTGGTAAATTTTGAAGGTTTCAAGTAGCGAGGTAGTAGCCTATTGGGTTGTGATGGTCGGTAAGTTGTGGGCGAAAAGTTTTGGTGTAGCCATATTGCACTGAAAAACATATAGCCTAGAAACGGTTTGGGGGGCCGAGTCCAATTATTTTTTTTTTCCGGCTAATAAAACAAAATTGACCTTTATCGCCTGAAGAGTACAAATCCATTAAGCCAGCACAAAACGCGTCGCGACGGCTCAAATCCATTTTATTGTCATATTGTCATTAAATCATTATTCATTTTGTGAAACAACGTCCCAAGTGCTCTTGTCCTGAACCCCCTTAACTGAATTTGATTTTCGCCTCCCAACTTAGATATTTTCATTTTTTAATTTTGGTTTAAGCCCTCTCCCTCTAGAAAACTCTTGGTTAAGTGCCAAGCCAGGCCACGGCTTCTGATCTTCCATTCTACGATATCTTTGTCCCACAAAATATTCCTCCTTCGAAATTTTCTGATGACGTCATTGCATTGGAACTTTGGTTTGGAGCCCGCCAATCAAAAATCCTGGCTGCGACTATGCACAGGGAGGGGCGGCATTTCGGGCCGTGCCCCCCCCCCCCAAACCACTGCTTGTGTCCCCCAAGCAAAAGTAAACTTCTGTAATAACACAAGAGGACCAGAAAACTTATGCCCAAAAACAGGACGGTCACCACAAACGCTTTTCTATGAATTAGCAAGCCATATCGAGGGAACATGATCACGTAGCCTAAGATTTTACGATGAAGACATTTTTTTTATTTTTTGGTCTTCTCCAAATTTGAGGGGAAAATCTATACCAAACGAGGATGACATAGAATTTGAAGCAAAATATTCACCAGATTGCTGCCGCATTCCGAATGCGTCTGGTCAAGGTTGCGTAGGCGTCCCTCCAAAAATTTTTGTGCCCCGCGAAACACTCTACTCTGGCGCCGGACGTGTTGCTATACTGCTTTACTTGTAGCGCACGAACTATGCTGTGGTCTGTGACCAGATAGCCAACAAATCATCTTTATCTGTCCAACGAAATGATAGCATTTTTGGAAAATATTGCGGAAACCCATCTTCGCGATCTGCAAGTTTTTAGTAATTTATCGAACTGTAATTATCGCATTTTCGTTAAGAGATACTGCTCAAAATCGGTTTTGTTGAAATCAGTTTTATCAGTTAAAATTGGCCCGCTACTAGATCACATTGATCGTTCAATTTTGGTTCACAAAAAATAGGACCACGTACGATAAAACTCGCCCATACATACACGATAAACGACAAATCGTTACCTAGGTAACCTGGTATTAGACCGGCAGCCCAGAAGGTTTATTTACCCCAAAGACGGCGGAAGGTTTGATGCGCCTAAAATACACGTCTTTACTCACCTTTTAAGAAAATGTTTTACTGGCAAGTCAAAAGTTCGGCTAAGACCTCCCAAATCCACAATTTATGGGGGGTCAAAATGGCCTTTATTTACCCCAAAGACGGCATGGATAAAAATTGCTCAAAATCGTTCTCTGGGGTCCACTGAACAATGAAATGGCGAAGACAGTAACTTTAGGTTCGACTAACCCCCCGACAGTAACGAATTTAAAAGGGAGGCTCAAAAATGGCCTTTATTTACCCCAAAGACGGCATGGATAAAAATTGCTCAAAAACGTCCGTTGGAGTCCACTGAACACAAAAATGGCAAAGACAGCAACTTTACGTTCGGCTAACCCCTTGACAGTAACGAATTTAGGGGGGGAGGGGCACAAAAACTGACCTTTTTACCTGGAAGACGGCAAGGGTAAAATTTGTTAAAAAACATTCTTGCAGTACACTGAACACATAAATTAAAACAGTTACTGTTGGTTCGGCTATCTCCCTGTCAGTAGCTAATTTAGAGGGAAGCTCGAAAAAATTGCTTTTATTTATTTATTTGAAGACGGCAGGGGTAAAAACTGCCCAAAAACGTTTCTCGGGAGTCCACTGAAAACAAAAACAATGGCAATAAACTTTGGTATCCTCAAACTGATTTCTTACTCTTACTGCAAAAGTCATTGCACCACTAAATACGGCTTTACACTATTGTTTTTGAAAAAAATCATTTTAAGTTGATGGCGTTATCAATCATTAAGTATCGTGATGGTCGATTTGGGCAAAAATGACGTCATGTTGCAGTGACGTTGTCTTTACAATCGATCTAGATTTTGCGTATCAGCTTGTCTTTTTAATGTGAGTCATATGTTAGAAAATTGTTGATAGTCAATCTTCTGAAACAGTGCTCGATGATATACAAAGTAAAATCAGAGCAAAATACAACTATAAAAATTACAGTAAAAGCTTACTAAAAAAATGACAAACATTTACTGAATAATTTTTTATATATTATTTTAAATAACGAAGTATATAGGCTTCGTTATTTAAAGTGATAAATAGAAAATTATTCAGTAAATTTTTATGGGCCATATCACACCACAAAAACTGTATTGAATTATAGCACAGACTCAAAGCAACCCCGAACATTTCAAAAAAGTCTAAATTCCTAAAAACTGTGATAAAAGTCTGAGTATTACCAATATTCAAAATGCTCTTTCCGTTATTAAGTCTTTCGTTAAGTGCTTTGAGTCCTACGTTCTCTGAGTCTTTTGCTAATGCGAATTCTGCGACTTTTATTGACTTCACTAATTTTCGAGTTCATCGTAATGAGTGCACCTTTGCAAAAATTTTAATAAAATTTTGTCTGCTTGCAAATAATTTTGGAACAGGTAAACGCATAAAGCTTGGTTGGAATGAAAGCATTATTCCATAATGTCACATTATAAAACCCATGGCATTTTTAAACGAGGACTGAAGTAAATTCACAGAGGCTAGGTAAACTTAGAGCAAACGTATTTGATTAGATCGGTGTTGACTTTATTCTCCTTCACCCAGCCCGTGCCAAAAATGTTTTACTTTAAATATGACCTATGGCATCTCTAGTCATTATTTTTATTGGCAGCCCTAGCTGTCGATGATAACATCTGCGACGCCATTTTAGTTCTATCCTAAGGCAACGCCACAGTTAGACTAAACCACAAAAGCCTTTTAACCTATATAGAGGTTAATATAGGCCTCTATGGGCTAGGCTACGGCATTGCAACGTCAGGGTTACCAATAAAATTTTAATTAGGAAGGTTCCTACGTAGGGTTTGAAGTAAAGCATCCCTGAAACGGCTGGCTCAAGAAGGATGTAGTCAATTACGCCAAATCTAATCTAATACGATTACCCTAACTTTAGATACCCCATTGATTTTGCCTTCAGTCCTCTTTCATCACAAAAAGGCGCACGATAGCGTCTAAACTGAAGGCAGATGCAGAAACGTAGCTAATGAACAAATTTGACGGGATTTTTGCAATCGCGCACATTGAAAATGTTTTAAAACTTTGAGACCATTATTCATATGATGTACTGCACAAAAAACTAAGGCTTGTTAAATTTAAGTTGCAGCAAGATCACACTATTCTAGCATTGATACTACGGATTTTGTTTGAAACCACGTTCTACACTGGCAATATTTTTAAAATTCTTGATTATTGTTAGTTTGAACTTCTCAATAGACACTATTAGGGATTAGTAGCGTTTATTTTGGGTGTTATGACGACATTAAAGACAATGAGGTGGTCTCGATCAAACAGATCAACGAAATTACCACATTGAATGATGACGTTAATAACGACAGGAACTTAATTTTCAGTATTTGGTAGGCCTCTATGTAAGAATTAGTCGTTCAATTTAGGCCCATTCTACTACATTAGGCGTAAAATTGTGAGCGTGAGTTCTTAGTTAATTTTAACCGACTGTTGTCGGCATGAAATAAACTAAAATGCGTATATTTGCTTACGATTTTACAACCAGCGTAGACCGGGACCAACAGTTCATCAGGTTCTTGGAAGGCAATATAAGGCGTTTTTCCATAAGTGCGAATAGGTTTGGAATATATCATAATTAGTGACTACTGTATAAGCCAATATTTTAAGATAAAGCTTATGTTTTTGCATTGACAAATGCTTGATGAAAGGGCATATAGGACATAGGTCACGTTTGGCTCTTGTGGTATTTTAAGACAAGTATCTTCCAAAAATTGTTTCGGTGCCTTACTCTTCAAACATCTACGTTTGATTGATTTTTATTTTTGGACTGATGGATTGGTATTACTGGTCTGGCTACTGCAACGAAGCCCCTTCTGTTGAACTAAAACAACCTCACTGTTTCTTGCTTTTTTTTTTTTTTTGTAGGGTAGAACATTCATTTGGAAATGGTTTGAAATTTTGTTCTCTCCCTTTCCTTACCCACATTCCATTATTCAATCATTGCTTTTTGGCAACGAATACTACGTCCGGTAGTTTCTCTTTGAAAATTAAGTCTACGAGATAGTCCTTTTCTCATGTTGCCAGTGTCCACAAAACTAGGCCCGTTTGACGACTTTGCCACCTCTGGCTCCAAATTCTGAACTCATTTCTATCTCTATAATGGTTGGTTTTGTCACATTTTCAAGCACCCCGCATAATCTATTACATTAGCTCGTTCCAACTTTGTCTTGTCTCACATAACTGTATAACTGTCTTACATAACTGTATAACGTTTGTCTTGTCTCACACCATAACCCCGATGTGATAGAAATATTTTATAGCAGAGGTCAGTTATCCATTTTGTGCCACGGGCCAGTTTCAAATAAAAAAAAAAAAAATTTGTGGAGCAATCCTCAACAAGATACAATATGGTGCCATTTAGCCAATTCGCAGGAATTTGCAGCTCCATTTAAAGAACCGGTTACAGATATCGTTTCAGCAAAACTTGAGTAACCCCACTGGATTTACAGAATTACGATCATCCATCTTGACAAGAAAAAGTGAAACAGAATTTTCTCTAAAAATCTTTTTCTTTTGTGTTTGACAACTCAATGTTCGTTTGTATCTTTTAAACAAAACTTGATCTTTTTTTTATAACTTTTACATGTTCCAGGTCGCAGATCATTGTAAAATAATAGTCAGAATAAAGATTCGCGACCCGGAAGCAAATTCCTCAAGGACGTGTTTACTAACAATTGTTGATTTATGAAAAATTTGTCAAATAGATATGCATGATAGTTGCGAGTTGTGATACAATACTATCTGACACTTTTCCGCCGTTTTATGCCAACCTATCTCTCCTATTAGTAGGCCTCTGTTTCTGGATTAGAACTGGGTTCTGTTGCATTAGTAATGTAATCCATTATGTTAATTGATATTTTCAAGAACACGCATGTTGGACTTACGAATTGACTACTCAAGCAAGCATCCTGCTGTTTGTGCTACTAATGATAATTAAATGTTATCAAAGATCTCTGCTTCTTACGAAAGAACTGCAAATTTACGATCTTTGAATGTATTTGAGCTGATAAATCTAAGATTTGTCATCATTAAAATTCTCTGCGCTGAGCAATTTGTGCAATGTTTAATCGAAATCGTAAACTAGCCAGCGAGTATTTTGAATGCTGGTAATATGTAAATTTATTACATGTTTTTGAGATTCAAAAATTTTTTGAAATATTTTACCCGAATTAGTTGCTTCGAGACTGTGATAGAAATTTAACGTAGTTTTGGTGGTGTGATATAAGACATAGAGCACAGTTAACTGTGCAGGACCAGTGCGTCTTGAAATTAATGCAATTGTAATTACATTTTATTCACCAACTTGCCTTGGCCTGGAGACAGCAAAGTACCTTTTGGTCTTCGAGTCAAGCTGCCACTTGCCCACCAGGCTACCACTCGCGATGAAAGCTTCACACTGCCCTTTCAACACTGAAAGTCAAGCAAAGAAGCTATGAGTAACAATTTTTATAGTCTTTGGTTTGACTCAACCGGGAATTGAACCCAAGTTTACCGTTTGAGTAACAGACGCTCTATCCACTCAAACACTGATCGGCTCAATGACGTAATCTATACTGCAAAACAGTTTTGTGAGCAATCTTTGAATTTGTACGATTTTTGTGAAAACGAGATAACTGCTAACATGTAACGTCATTGAAAACGACGGCATTTTTGCCCAAATCGACCATCACGATACTTAATGATTGATAACGCCATCAACTTAAAATGATTTTTTTCAAAAACAATAGTGTAAAGCCGTATTTAGTGGTGCAATGACTTTTGCAGTAAGAGTAAGAAATCAGTTTGAGGATACCAAAGTTTATTGCCATTGTTTTTGTTTTCAGTGGACTCCCGAGAAACGTTTTTGGGCAGTTTTTACCCCTGCCGTCTTCAAATAAATAAATAAAAGCAATTTTTTCGAGCTTCCCTCTAAATTAGCTACTGACAGGGAGATAGCCGAACCAACAGTAACTGTTTTAATTTATGTGTTCAGTGTACTGCAAGAATGTTTTTTAACAAATTTTACCCTTGCCGTCTTCCAGGTAAAAAGGTCAGTTTTTGTGCCCCTCCCCCCCTAAATTCGTTACTGTCAAGGGGTTAGCCGAACGTAAAGTTGCTGTCTTTGCCATTTTTGTGTTCAGTGGACTCCAACGGACGTTTTTGAGCAATTTTTATCCATGCCGTCTTTGGGGTAAATAAAGGCCATTTTGACCCCCCTTAAATTGTGGATTTGGGAGGTCTTAGCCGAACTTTTGACTTGCCAGTAAAACATTTTCTTAAAAGGTGAGTAAAGACGTGTATTTTAGGCGCATCAAACCTTCCGCCGTCTTTGGGGTAAATAAACCTTCTGGGCTGCCGGTCTATATGTTCTACTAAACTAAAATAACGCGGTAACAAGAGCCGAGTAAAAACAAGCGGAGAGTAAAGACTCCAAACCGACCAACGGCAACGCGTGAAAATGTGAATCGAAAAGTCTTGGAAGTAGTTTATTAGCAGTAGCGGCAGAATATTTGCTTAAAAAACAGCGCTGAAGCGCTGCCGCTTTTTCGGCTAAAAAAACAGTGGCGCTGCCGCTTGTCGCTGGTGACGAAAAAAAGCAGCGGCGCTGCCGCTACCGCTACCGAAAAAGTAGCGCCGCTAGTAGCGGCGCTGGCGAACAGCGCCGCTGTGCCCATCACTGGTTAAATGTCCGTGATTCACAACCACGTGGTGAAATGTCGTGTGATGAAGTGGGGGCACACTCGAAGACCGAAAAGTCCCTGCGCTGTTTCCTGACCAAGGTAACGTGGTGAATAAAAATGTACTCACAATTACCACCACACCAGTTTTATCAATGCAAATTTTGCTAAAATAAACCAAAGATAGCTAACGATATTGTTCGTCAAATGCTCTATCCAAAAATTTAAACAAAATTTTGGAAAATGTAAAGTGATGTCTTTCCTGCAGCAGTTTTCAAAAGTTTTTGGCACAATCAGGTCATAAAATTTTCTGCTTTTTCGATGCTTTCAAATTTTTGTTTTACTCATACTCTACAGAAATTGATAATTTCTGGCAAAAAATGTTATTTCACAGGTTCTAGATAACATTTTTGATGACGGGATGAATATACAGATGTTCTTAAAGAGGCAATTTGTCATCGGCTGGTCGAGCACGGTTAAATAATAAAAGCGACCGTGTTCCCTGTAATTTTTTGATTTAATCACCTGGAGCCAAATTTTCGCAAAACAATTGCGTCCAGTACTGTAATAGTATGTTGATATGCCTTAAATTCTGAACCAATCCAGTATATTAGTGTATGCTAAAAGTCATATTTTCACAAATTTGTCATTTCTAAAGCAATGTTTATCATGTTGCAAAAATTATTTGCCAGTGTTCCGACAAACTGCTGATTCGGTAGCAAAAATTGGCGGAAAACACTTGCTAGCCTTTGAAGTGTCAGGCGATGAATGATGGTGTCACTGACGTCAGTGGGTCTGAAGTTGGCACTGCTAATGAAATATGGCCTTAAAGACAGCACATAACTTGCGTTGTTATACGCATGTGTGCTGATTACAGAGCTCACATGCTGGTATCTTAACGATGTTCTTTTGGTGGCAAATATCCTTTTTGATTTGGCGCGGTTCTTTCGTTATGTAGCACTTTTTTGGCGGTGACTCAACACCAAACATAAATCGGATCTGAAAAACAGACATATAAAAAACGCTAACCAAAAGTCTGCAGATTTGCCGTGTTTTAGATCCAGTGTGTTCACATTTACATTGGCTTTAATTCTACCTACATGTATGTCATATCGCTATCTACAGTATTTGTCAACTAAAAGGATTAGAAAGTTAGTTTTTGTTTACATTGAACGCAGATTATGTTTGATGGTTTTTGATAGGATTGTTTTTGTAGGCTATAATTTATAGCATTTTTGCATTGGCTATATCGTTAGATATAAGCAAGCAGTTAAAATTGAGATATGCTGTTATATTATTACGACATGTACGCAAAGAGAGACAAAATTAATCGAGATTTGGATGCCACTGGAAGCTTGGATGAAAGTTTAAAACTTCTTAAAAGAAAAAGCCTAAATATAAACCGCAAAAGTTTTCTAAGTTTTCTTTCATTATTTTTGATCATTTCGTGTATAGCGCAGCTTTATTACTTTGACTTCGGACGGTAAGTGCTGGCTGTGGTTTTTTGTTAAGAATTATTTGCAAGTAGAAACGTTTTGTATGTAGTATATTAGCCCAGTGCCCCGCAACCAATGTGTCGCGGCCAGTGTGTCGCGAGACCATATCAAGTGTGCCGCTGAGGATTTGTTACTTTTCTAGCTAATAAACAAAAATGCTTTTAATCATTTTTCAAATCGACAAGCCCCAACTTCAACACAAGCAGCAGATAAATGTGGGCCTGCGCGGCCTGAAGACTACTTTTAAGATCACCTCTTTTATGGCAGAAATCGATGGTTTCTGGACTGAAGACTTTTTTTTCTTTTTTTTATGGAGATCAGTATTGTTTTTTGCATTTTTTGTGTTGTCACTGACATTGTCTGTTCTGGTATGCCGCCGAATTCAGCAAGTTTGATAAGCGTGCTGCAGGTTTTAACGAAGTGTTTGTGTTACTATCTACCGCTATTTTGCTTTATGCATCCCAGCCGATCTGTATACTTTTTTCCCTTTCTAAGAGTTTCACAGAAAGATTGTGCATATTGTTGTCATTTTTGGTTCTTCATAACAGTAATGAACCGATGGAAGAATAAAGACTTTTCGGGAAGATCTACTGCTGCTGAAGCGGTTGTCTGGGGTTCGATTACAGATCGGATCAAACCTATGACGATAAAAGTTGATATTTTTCCGATTTCGTGCTTACGTTCAGCATTAAAAGAGACAGTCTGAAGCCTCCATCGAAAACTGAAAATGGCAAAAAATTACTTAGCTGTCTCCTGTCCAAGGTAACGCGGCAAGTAATGATGTTATTACAACTTGGGTGCTGTTACGAAGCGATTACTTTTCGAAAACTACAAAACTCTAACCCATTCCAAGGCTCCTACTGCTTTTTTTGATAAAAGTACGGCGGTTTCGAAACTAAAAAAATACTTATTCTTAATTGTTTAGTTTTCGCGTTATGTTGCGTTACTTATCAAATCAAATCAAATCTTTCATTATACTCGCTGCATTACGCCGAAGCGTGTAACGAGTTGGCGGGGCCCATCTCCGCGTCATTGCGCCCGGGCAACACAGCTCCTTTCGAAGAAATGTCGCAGCGGTGGCGAGCCGTTGGCAACACTGTGTCTGATTTGACCGGCCCGAGATTTGAACCTCAGACCTCCCGCTCCAGAGACAAACGCGTTACCGCTCGACCAACTGGCCGGTGCGTTACTTATCAATAGGCCAAAGTATCAAAAACTACACCAGAAAATTCTTTCAGTTTTCTACCTCTTGTGACGAATATGAAAGTGAGAAACTCTTTTCAAAATACATTTTTTATCAATAGTTCCAAGTTTCATACCAAAAAAATGGTGACGAGAAACTGCTCGCCAAAGACGAACATTGTATTTCTGAAAACTCATAAGACAGCAAGCTCAACTATCCAGGTAAGAGTGATTAAACAGACGTTTTACACGAGAATTCGAAGTCGATTTGAAGACGTCATCATGACGTCACGTGAACTAAGAGTTTTGTCTTTTTTTTCTTCCCGGTTCATTTTTCTTAAATATGCTGATTCGTCCAATCAGTTCACTCGCGTTAAGAATATGTCCAAATCAAATCGGTCGAATACGCGTGACCGCAAAAAAAAACTTGGCAATTTTTTTTTCTTCAATCCTTGTCTCTTTTTCTTCGCGCGTCTGTTTCTAGTCTACTAAACAAAGAGTCTACGATTGTTTAAATTATTTATCTTGTTAACATTATTTGGGAGAAAAACAGTCTAAAATTGAGGAAATAGACCTTTTTTGGTCTCTCCCTAAATCCGAAGGATAAAATAGCTGTTTGGTTAAAATCACTTGCTTTCGTTGTGGTTCTGTACCCAGTCCTAGAATTTCTATCAATTGCCATGTTCAATAGGTTTGCATGATTTATAATTGGACAGAGCAAGTTTCGGAATTGAAATGTGCCAATTTTGTATCGGTTTTGATTTTGTGTGGGTGTTGTTTTGTCTTATTCTCCATTTTTGCATGAAAATTCGAAGTGTTAAACAAAAAATTTAAAGCGCTGTGGCTACTGGCCATCTATAAACATTTCTATTTTTGTGTGTACGGCTATTGTCCGTAAAATTTTCAAGTAAGAGACAGATTTACTGCTTTTGTCCTTACACGACGATCGATATAAAACTTTCACTCCCGACTTAGTTTGAGAAATTAGCTTTTCACCTTATAAAGCAGTAAGCAATAAGTAGCAGGGATTTTTTTATGTTTAGCAAATCGACTTTTCCCATGTCGAATGATTGTTAACTTTATCTACAGCGTGCACGTCTGAACTGGTAGATTATAGTGATCACTTGTCCATGAGAGTAAAATCGCTTCTTCTCAAAAAGTTTCGGTAGCATAGGGTACAACTACTGCGGTAGACAAAACCATAGAATTCCATGGTCAAATACTAAAAGGCGATGATAAAATTTCTATGAAAGTCAACAGAGGTGACGGTTTCTACATAACGATAACAAGAGTAGTTGATCTAATGCCAAAGCATGAACACAAAACATATCAAAACAAAAATAGAACGTTACATCGCAAGCGATATCTAGGGACTTCGCGGCATTATCCAACTTTTTATTAAGCTTTAAAATAGCCAAATGCTTTCCTTTCAAATTTTGTTTCACTAACTTAAATTGCTTTATGGTTATTCGAGTTCAAAATTTAACCCTCTCAAACTTATCAAAAACAAGCGATATTCAAGGACTTCGCGAAGTATTTAACTTTACTGAAGTAAAGAACTTCACAATTGCGTTAAGCGTGTTTATGGTTGTTGATAGTCATATCTGAAATACATCGCCTTCGAATTTCATGATGTTACATTAACTTGATGAAGTTTGTGTTTAACGGTTTTCAAAATGTAAATGTCTAGAAAAGGTATCTATAAATATCTACCAGATCTCGTTTCAAATTTTAAGGAGTTAGTTGAATTTTCGCTTAGCAGCGCAATTGTTAAACTTGCGGTTACAAACAAAACCCTCGTTAAAACAAATATTTCGACAATAACCTTTTGCTACGATTGAAACACAGAAACAAAAACTTTTGATCTGAAAATGCCAAAAGGATTTTTGGATTTTGCAACTTACATTATCTTGACTAGAAATTGACACACTATCCTAAATATCAAATCTACACCCTAACAAGCCCACTGCAATATTTTTTAAGAAGAATTTTGTACCAGCACGTGTATGAACAGTTCGACAAATTTTTCTCAAAATCCGAGAACTAAATCAAACAATGCCTGCCTTAGCAATAAGCATGGAAAGAGATACGTACGCACAAAAAATTTAGAAACAAAAGCTCAAATTCTTATAAATTTATAAGTAATATTACAGAGTCTAACTTTACGATGACTTCACATTCAAAACTTCTAATAATTTACTAAACTCTATGCTTTCCAGAACACTAGGTGTAATGTTTAAAATCAAACAATTATTTATCAAAAATCATTTACTTCGTTTCCTGATTGCGCTCTTTTTGGTTCATTTTAACAGCTTGGAGGTTAATCGCTCTCGAAGTTTAAAGGTCTCAAAAAGCTATCAAAATAATTAAGTAACGTCAATCAAAAAGCTATGGGAGTTCTAACAGTTTTTTCTCTTTATTATGCAATAAAATAGAGCGATCTTTTAAAATTCCAGCAACTTTATTACATCAGCCAAAACTTAACACTATCCACGGCCAAAAATAAGCATGCATTTTAGAACTATTCTTATTCTGAGAACCCAATTTAACAGTGTGACCCAACGGCCAACATATTTGATATTGTACGGTATATTGTATTACAACCATTATTCAGCACAAAAGCTTTCTTAATAAAATTGTTCAAAAACTTTAAAGAGCAAGTAGAAGATTTTTTTAACGTTATCAGTGACAGTTTAGTGAAAGTACTCGGCCATCCAGCTTAAATCTAACAAAGCCATTAAGCTAAACTACAACCTTAACGTGTTAAATGTTGCAGTAATCCCATATTAGGTTTTAATCTTCTACTTTTCTGTTATACCAATTCATTGTGAGAATTTAACATACAGTTTGAAGGTCCATTTAAGGGCTAATTGTCCAACATGGCATTGCCAAGTTTGGCATGTTTTTTTATTTTTTTATATTAACCTACCGGTGCTCTTTGATTATGTCTTGCTGGAGTACTGCGTAATAAAGATTTTAAAATTTTTAGGAGCCCATCTGGCATGGTCTCCTCATTGTGGTCAATTTGATTTGTAATCTTTAATCTTTGAGTCATATTAACTTACCCAATAGATTTATTTTGTTTAGCTTTTGTGGTTAATGGGGGGAGGTGCCAACACAATTGGAGCACCCCTATAGTATGAGAATCTCACTTTTTTTCATATTATATTTTACCGATTTTGAAAATTTTATTTGTCTAGCTTGAGTGGTTAAAACTTTTGAAGGAGCCGTTGGAGCAGGACTCTCCAATTGTGGCACTTCAAATTAGTGATATTTCATTTATCTTTACTACAAGATTTGCATAGGTTAGGAAAAATTTGATTGATAATTGGTACCAGCAAAGTCCAAGGCATACCTATTTTGTTAAGTCATAGAGCTCAGTCAATTTCTTGACCGAACTTACCACCTAGCAAAACAGTTGTGCGGGGAAAAAAAATTATTCTCTGTAGTAAAAAGAATTTTGAGAGTAAAATAGCCTTCCATGCAATGCTCAGGATAGAGCTATTTTGGTCAATACCTAACCTCGTCAGCTGAGCTGGCATGAATCGAAATAAATAAAAAACAAAAATTTTCTCACTATTTATAGAATTTCAGGTTGCTGAAAACCAGAGGTGTAAAGTAACGAAAGTAGCTCTACTTAAGTAGCCTACTCGAGTAGAATTTGTTGGTAACGAGCACTTTTTAAGTAATTTTATTTTTGGATACTTTCTACTTTCACTTGATTAACATTAGCGCAACATAACGCTACTTATGTACATCTTAAATTAAAAGTAGTTTGTGGGCTTAGTAAGGCATACCTAATTTTTTTTTTGTGGCAACGTACGTCGAGCAAAATGTACGAACCGTAGTTAAAAATGTGAATGAGCGCGAGCTCGACTAGTACATACAGGTCCAAGTCCGCGCTTCTTCACCTTAAGGTGTTGTTGGAAGAGACGAGATTTGCGTAGGGCACCAGCGATTACTGCGCCACGGGCATATTAGTTTAATTACTGACTACTGTGTAACAAAGTAAACTCACTGCAAGGGTGGCTATGAAGCCTATGATGCTCGGTTCTAGTGACATGATGTTTAATTACGAGGTTGAAAGTTTCTTAGTTTGTAGGCTAGGCTATACAGTAGATTTCTACTTGGCTACTTGAGTACTATGAGTAGCTTAAAAACCTTTTTACTTTGTACTTTTACTTGCTTAGTTAAATGGTTTAGTACTTTCTACTCTACTTGCACTACATTTGATCGTCAGTAACAACACTTTTACTTGACTATTGCTTCTGACTACTTTTTACACCTCTGCTGAAAACAGCCCAAGCCGAAAAAATAGAAGGCCGAAACAAACAAGCAAACCATAAGCTCCGAAGTCAAAAATATTGTTTCGCCAGCGATTAAAATGCAAATAAAGCGTTGAAATCGGCTACGAGTTTCAATAAGCCGAAAAAAAATTATGCTAATTAGCCGTTGATACCGGCCATAAGTTTTGAGCAAAATACACATTTTTTTTGGAAGCAACGCTGTACTTAAGAAATGGAAGACTTTGCAAGGTACCAAGGCCAAGCAAAAATTAACAGCCAATAAAGCTGAAACAAGAATTGCTGGGAATCAGGCCAACAGGCGATTCTCAACAGCAAACTTCAAAAATCAAACCAATCATTGGATAGGTCTAAAAATTCATCAAGAATAGATGGGATCAGCCACAAAATTGGGGATCACAAACATCGATTCCCTCGAAAAGACTTGGGTGGCAGTAATCTGCTTAGTCGCAAGTGCGGAAATTGGAGAAGCAATCAAATGAAAAGCTAGAAACTTTACTAAAATTCAGTGAGCTCTATGACGTAACAAAATAGTTATGCTTTGGACTTGCTGGTACCGATTATCAATCAAATTTTTTCTAGGATATGCGAATCTTGTAATTGTGATGGCTTAACAGTGATCCTCGGTTTGCAATGAATTTTAGTGGAGTTTCTAGCCTTTCAGTTGGTTGTTTTTCCAACTTCAACACTTGCAACTGAGGAGATTACTACCACCCAAGTCTTTTCGATGGAATTGGTATTTGTGGTCCCCAATATTGTGGCTGATCCAATCTATTCTTGATGAATTTTTAGACCTATCCAATGATTGATTTTATTTATCGATTCTGATTGTAACTTTCTTTTATATTTACGTATTCTGAAAGTTTCATATTTCTAGCTTGAATGGTTGAAAAGTTTGAATTCTGAAGGACCCCCGTTTTGGTGCCACAAAGTTTTTGTCAAATTATATCTTTCCTTTATATTTGCTTGTGTATCCTGAAATTGTGATGTGTCTAACTTACACAAGTAAAAAGTGTAAATTTTGACGTCCTCATTTGAGATGAACCCCCCATTGTGGTACTTACAAATTTAAAAAAATTTTATCTTTTCATATTTGCCTATTCTGAAACTTTCATCAGTCCAGGGTGAGTGGTTCAGTTTTGAATTTTGGCATCCTTGTTTGAGGGGGATCCCCTCTTTTTGGTACCCCCAAATTTTATCTTTTTGTAATATTTGCGTACTCTGAAAATTTCATGAGTCTGGCATAAGTGGTTAAAAAGTTTGAATTTTTTGGCCTCGTTTGAGGAGGACCCCCATTTTGGTACCCTCAAATTTTGTCAAATTTTATCTTTCCTTTATAGTTACTTACCTTAAAAATTTCATGTATCTAGCTTAAAAGCTAAAAAAGTTTGAATTTTGGAAAGTCCGTTTGGGAGGAAACCTCTTATCATGGCTCCGCCAATTTTTGTTAGGTTTAGTTTATTTTTAATATCTACCCATTGCGAAAATTTGATTCATCTAGCTCCAACAATTTAAACGTTCAAAATTTTGGAGGACTCGTTAAAGGGGGATCCCCCCAACCTGGCACCCCCAATTTCATTTGGGCACTATCCCTTCCTAATATCTTCAATCGCTCAAACTTTGAATACGGTGTGTTTAGCGGTTTAAAAGTAGATAGCCGGAGAAGAATAATCAAAAAGAAAAATAAGTAAGAAAAAAGAAAAAAAAAAGAAAAATAGTATTCAAGTTGGGGTAAACGAGCATATCCAACCGAGAGGCAGTTGATAGTGTGCTCCAAAATCACAAACCATTTTCCATCAATATCGGTAATTACCGAGATATATCGATTTAAACTCGTTAACTTTCTACCCATTTTTGGCGAGTAAAATTTTGGTCACATAACCAAGAATCTCCAAATTCGGTTTTTGCATAAAGCAATCATAAGCACCCACATTGTGTCCAAATTTCAGCAACGAACGTCAAGTGGTTTTAGAATTATAGGCGATTTAATAACTTTTCAAGCCAAAAATTACCATTTTTTAAATGTTTTTTTGTGTCTCAATTCACGATCCCGTGACCTTGGATCCCCAAAATTGGCACACAAGACGCTTAATTATTAATTGTTATGCTGATTTCGAATTTCAGTTTTCTAAGTTTTACCGTTTGTTACTTATCAGCAAATCAATTCTCATCTCCCAAAATTTGCGAACAAAACCAATGGTACTACGCGCTCGCGCGAAGTCCCTACTAACATAATTAACTTCAGAAAATATGATGTTGTAGCCAGTGATCATTGCTCCCACCAAGTAATGCTACAATATTTCGTGTGTGGCAATAGCCATTTTACTTCATCGCAAATTTCTATCTACTTTTTTCATTAATTCTGCCCCAAATCTAACCTAAACTCAAAGCTTAACTCTAAACTTAACCCCAAATCTAGCCCAAACCCTAACTTAAACCCTAATCTTGAGTCTTGACCCTAAAACATGGTAACAAAAAATGAGCAAGTGAATATTCCTCATTTTTGCTCGCTTAAAATTTTTCATTAAAATAATCACTCCCTTTTCAAAAAAATGGAAAAAAAACTAGAATATAACGTTGCAAGCGATATCCATGGACTTCGCGAAAGTGTCTAACTTTACTGAACCAAAGAACTTCACAACATTGCGTTAAGCGTGTTTATGGTTGTTGATAGTCAGATCCGAAACACATCGCTTTCAAATTTCATAATGTTCCATTAACTTGATCAAGTTTGTGGTTAACGGCTTTCATAATTTAAATATCTAAGAAAGGCAGCTAAAAATGTCAATCAAAATTCTACAGCTCTGCTTAGTTCTTGTTTTAACTACTGTATTAAAGACTTTGTTGAATTTTCACTTAGTTTATCAAAAATTATTTATCAAAATTTAAAACGACTAGTTTTTTTTTATAAAAGTCTTGAAATATTTTAGTGCCAGATACACAATTTTGCCTCGAACATTTCACTTAACCTTTTTCGTTCTGAGCAGAAGCATAGCTAGGGATGCCGGGGGTTATAGCCTCCCCCCATTGATCTGTTGACCAAAATGTAGAATAAAAAAAATACCACGTATTAAGACCTTCTGAAACTTTCTTTTGCACAGCAATGGACTCAAAAACGATTTAAAGCATCTTTTGAAATATTAATATAGGGGGGTGGAGCTAATTTTTGTCAAAAATAAAACCCACAAATTAGTAAAAAGTTTTAAAAATCGTCAAAAATGAGCAATCAAATTTGATCGTTGTTTAAAAATACCGAACATTACCTTCATCAAAAAAAATAAATAAATAAGCTCAGAAATAGGGAAGAAGGCTATTCAATACCAGTCAATTACTTAATACTTCTCTCAAACCTCGTTCATTAACCTCCCCCCCAATCATCTCTCTTAATAAAGTATAGACAAAATAGATTACTTGTGAGTTTTATTAAACCGTAGGATATTTTTAAAGCATTTATTTTTATCAGATTGGCTAAATTTAAGTTATTTTAGAAAAAAAATGCAAAACTTTTGAGCGCTGGGTGCCTCCGACGATTGGGGGGGTTTCTCCGGCAAAGGATCTGTTGAAGATAAGGTGTCACAACCGCTCATGTCTTCCTGTAGCGACGGTCCTGAGCAACAACTGCTTGGCAGTGAAACTTATTTGTTTACTTTAGGGATTGTCATTCGCAGTACTTAAGTTGTAAAATTTTGCATGCGGCGACGCTTTTGCAGTCTTGACCAAACGCATTTGGTCTGCGAAAGTACTTCAGTGAAAATAATGTCATTCCGCGTCGCCGAAATTGAATCAAGACCAAAAAAAGGTCTAACGCCGAAAAATCAAAGTGTTTTTCCCCGAAATCAAGTGAAGACCAAAAAAAAAGGTCTTTGCGGACAATTAAACTGTTTTTCCCTCCAAATCAGGTAAAGACCAAAAAAAAAAGTTTTCATCGCAATTTGGGACTGTATTTGGCCGGAATTTAGCATTTGTTCGTGCTGGCTGACTCTTTTTCGTCTGATCATCCAGCGCTCAAATCTCGATGGGGGGGGATGCCTAAATCTCGATGGGGACGCTAAATCTCGATGGGTAGACGCTAGCTCTCGATGGGGGGACGCGTCCCTCCTACAATTTAAGTACTGGTTATACGGAAATAAACGCGAAAAACTTCTGGACTGAAAACTACAGTATTAACAGGGGTGCTTTGTTTCATAAATGGAACATAAAGTTTTGCGACAACTTTATGAAAAGTTATTGGCCGCAGATAAAACACATTTTAGGGAAAATATTTGTGTAACTATAATCTAAAATATGTCAATCTTTGGATACCACAGAATAACAGGAAATATATTTCTTACCGCCTAATATTGTGTTCATTTCAAAACATATTTTTCAAACAATAAACGTAATTATAATTCGCAGACTAAGCTAGGCATTCAAAGTAATTATACCGTGAAAAAAAGAACAACCCCTATACATAGCAGTAAAACTAAAAATTAGTTTAAATTTAGACAATAAGTCAGTTTACAATTGCCTTGAAATTTTGTTCCATTTATAGAACGCTGGGGAAAAAAAGGTTTAACATAACTCAACTGTGGCGATTTTAAGTTGAAATAACCTGCGTTTATAAATAATGGGGGGGGGGGTAGGGTTGGTCCTTCCAGGTATCACCATTTTGGAATGACACTATTTTATGACCAATGGAACAAAAAAGAAAGCAACAATATGCTTAACATCATTGGAAATGTTTAGCACTGTGGAATGGACTAAACAATGATTTAAAGCATTCTTTGATACATTTATTTAGAAGGTGTCAAGGTGGGCGCTAATTTGCCAAAAATATAAATCACAAATTAGTAAAAACTTTCAAAAATCACCAACACTAAGCAATCAAATTTAATCGCTTGCTGAAACATGCTGAATATAAGAAAAATGTATAAAATCAGGAATAGGAGGGTGGTAGCTATTCAGTATTAGTTAATTACCAATCACCTCGACTCAAGTATCGTTCCATTCGCCTTCTCCAACCAATAACCAATTTTTTTCCTCTATTAAATGTTTACGAAAGGGTTCACTCCTTCTGAGTTTCATTGAACTAGAAGATTTTATGATCTACTGTTGCAGTTTGTAAATAAGAGAACTAAAAGTTTACCATTATCACCTCCCATATAGCCATTGCCCATTTATGCAACCAGTTTAATCAAGTTTTTGCACTGCCAATTTCGATGCAACTTTTCTAGAGCATTAATTTTTATCAAAATAGGCCCTAAAGTTACGTTATTTTTGCGAAAAAAATACACAATTTTTAAGCGCTGGGGACTCCGCCCTCCAGGCCCCCGAAATAACCCCTCTCCCATTGCAGATTTCGGGGTATGCACCTGAGTCTAATCATGTTTTTTCGCTGCTAATTTTTATGCCACGAGCGTTCTCCCTGATGCCACGTTTTAAAGACAATAATTTTTATCAAAATAAGTCTAAAATTAAGTTATGTTTGCAAAACAAATAAAAATTTTTGAGTGCTGGTAGCTCTGCCCCCTAATTGTCTCAGGTGGAAATCCCAGATCCCCGAACACAGCTTCTACCCCACTGCAGATTTTTGGTTACGCGCCTGATACTAGACGTGTGCTGCTCATACTTCCAAGTTTTAGAATCTTACAATTAGAATTAAGTTATTAAGCTAGCCAAATTACAACCGCTGCCTGCTGTAATGAAGAAGTACCGCTATCTTTCAAATATACCCTTTTGTAGCCTACTATACATTATGAAGGGTAACACCACAAAATTCCGTCCCGGATGTCACCATTTTCAGCGACGCCACTGCACGAGGGACCATTTCTTCGAAACTTCTCCTGTGGTTTCCGTATTGCATTAAAAACCAAGTGTGAAAATTGTTCTGTTTTTTTTTTTCGAAAATAATAATCGATTGAAAGGGGCTCTGTAATCAGCTCTTTGATTGTCTTCTATGTAGCATTTTATCAGAAATTTTGTCCGAATGTCGCAAACAAAGATGTCAGAAAAGAGACAAGTTGCTCAGCGGCAGAGGTCTTCGTCTGCGTCGGTTAAACGATGACAGCAAAATAATATCATTAGGAGTATCTAAAGATTGGTGTTGAATCCATCTTTCTTGACTCAGCGGTTCCAGAGATATTATACTTCAAACACGACGTTGGGGCCTTTCTGATTTTATTTTTAATTGGCAACCCGGGTGTTAATAACATTAGATCGCTTTTTTCAAACTCTGATCTTTTCTGCTGACAAGATCAAACTGATTAATGGTGCAGCGAAACGGCTTAATGCAGTAGCCTAATTGCGGCTATATGTCATAGGACAAAACTGGGAGGGCGTTGTCAGTGTTATCAACATTAGGGTTGCTATCAAAAATTATAATCAGAGAGGCCACTACGCCATAATCTCTGAAACGGCTGGGTCAAGAAGAATGGAGTCAACATCAATCTTATTTAACACGATTGTCATAACTTTAGATACCCCCTACCCCATTGGTTTTGCCCGCAATAATCACAGCCCAGGCGTACAACCAGGATTTTGCTAAAGGGAGAGGAAGCTTGAATTAAAGTTAAAATTTTTGGTTTAAAAAATGTCTTCATTGTGCAGCGTGCTGTACAAACTTATGCAATTATGCGTACCACAGGTGGGATCTGGAGGCACAACTCTAGCCGCCGGAGACTATGGGAGTGTTGAGGCGAAGCCCCTAATCGCTAGGCGACTTTCGGAAAAAATCATTATTTTAACGCCGTTCGGATCAAATTTTACGCGTTTTTAGAGCCATTTGAAAAATCTAGATTGGTAAGATTTTACAGCTAGTTGAAGAATGAAATTGCCCAGCTTGTGCATCCCTCCTCCATTACATACAGATAAAGTCCAAAACTTGTTTAAACGCTTGCATTTTTGATCAAATTTTCTAAGTGGCGTGGCTAAAGCCGAGCTGAAGTCCCTTAGCCCCTCCCTCCTGGTTGTGCAAGTGACTGTAGCCTACATCAGCAAAATAACAAAAAAAAAACTTGTTTGTGATAAATACACTTTAATTTGACTCTTATATTGTAACAAAATTGTTGTCGTGGGCCTTTGAAACCCCGCTTTTCTTCTATTTGTTGTAGTGCGCTGTACCAGCAAAAAAACTAGTTCGCTTTTTCTCGGGAAAAATTTCTGTTGACACCAATGAATGAGCCAAGCATCAATGCAATTACGAGTACGCTGTTGTGTACCCGTTTCGCTTAGGTGAAATAACGCTTATAACCCAGTCACACTAGAACCGAAACAGCGCGAATGCACTTCTAATAAGAATTCTTTGTAGTGCGTTCAGGCGTGGCTGTTCAGGCTGAATCGAAGCGTAGTCGTAACGTTCCAGCTACATTTCGATTCATTCCGGCCAATTCAGCGGCCCTTTCCGAATGTTTTGAAAATGTTCAAAACATTCGGGCTGATTCGTACTCGAAGGAAATTGAAACAGATTCGAAGTGGATTTGGACTCATTCGAAGTGAATTCGGCTCATTCGAAGCAAGAATACTCCGTGACCGCTGACGTCATTGTGGCGGGATACGTATATTTCTTGCCATTCGAAGTGAATTCGGATTGCGTTCGAAATCGCGACAACGAATTTGCATTCTGGCCAATTCGGCTTGATTCGGGCGCATTCGACTGTAATGTGACCGGGGCTTCACAAAGAATGGCATCAATTTAATTATTAGTTTTAGACAGCAAGAAAACGTGGCCAACATTACGGTGCAAAAGGAAAACAATATCCATATGCGACGCACTTAGCGTTTTTGCGTGTCCACTTTTCAGACCCGATGCCTGCTTGATTGTTGCTGTGTCATTCTGAAAAAGTTCTAAATTGCAAAAGAATAAAATTCAGGGCCGTGCCTAGGTAGTTTGCCCCCCCCCCCCCCCCCGAAAACTCAAGAAGGGGCCCCCTCCGAAACGCTTAAATTTGCACATTTTTGTAATCGGCCTAAATAGTCACTTAACTTTCACATACCCTTAGGACGCACTACTTTTCCAAAACCAGGATTGTGGAACAGCACGAAAATTTACAGTTAAATTTACATTAATGATATTCAAAATATAAAATAAACCAGTACCTTCAATAAATTATCGTTTGAGAGTCAGTTTATTGAATTCCAAAGACCATTGATACTGTATTGTTTCAATGCTAAGTGAAAAATAATTTCGGTACTGGAGCTGTAATTATGAGTTAAAGATGCGATCCTTGTAAGCGGCTGTAGTGACATCAATGATCCTAAAAAGATCTGTACTGAACTCTAGAAACTTAGGATTTAATGAAATAAATTTCAACTTGTTTGCTGACATTCAAGCTCGAAGCCAGAAATTCGCAATGAGGGGGGCTATTTTGGGGGTCTGGGATTTAATGAAATAAATTTCAACTTGTTTGCTGACATTCAAGCTCGAAGCCAGAAATTCGCAATGAGGGGGGCTATTTTGGGGGTCTGGGGGCGAAGCCCCCAGCGCTCGAAGTTTTTGTATCTTTTTGCAAAAATAACTTAATTTTAGGACTTTTTTAATAAAAAATAATGCTTTTAAAACGTGGCATAAAAAGTTGGCAGCGCAACATGATTTAACTGATTGCATTAATGGGCTATGTGGGAGGTGGCTTATGATAACATTGTAGTTCTGTGATTTACCTGCTGGTAAATCATTAAGTACATAATTCAATAAAACTCACATGGAGTAATCTATTTCGTCTATATTTTATAAGAAAATGATTGTGGTAATTAACTAACACTGAATAGCCCCCGCTCTACTTATTTCTGAGTTTATAATATATTTTTTGGTAAAGCCTATGTTTGGCGTTTTTACACTAGCAATGAAATTTGGTTGTTTATTATTGGGCATTTTTCAAAGTTTTCATTGATTTGTGACTTTAATTTTTTTTTTTTAATTATCCCACCCCCCTGAATGCATGTTTCAAAAGACTCCTTAAATCTTTTTTTCGTCCATTTCAGCGCAGAAAAAAACGTCTCAGAAGAGCTAAAAACGTGGCATTTTCATTAGTCTGCATCAATGGGGAGGATATAGCCCCCCCCCCCCCCCCCCCCCCCCGGCTACGCTACTGCAGACATCTGAAGGCAATCTGACTGTAACCATAACTAGACTGACTCTGGACTGGCTGTAGTGCAATCGACTGGTAAGCTGAACACCTGAATTGATTAACTTGCTAAGACAAAGCGATGGTGATTCTATTACACCATAGATGAAATTGTAACGCAGCAGCAGAGACATATAGGTACAGCGAGCGTATTTTCAGTATCTTATGCAATTTCAAATTGACGATACACTTTAATTTTGTTTTAAGCATTGCAAAACATACTAGCACTGATCAACAATACCAACTTTTAAAGTAGTAGTAGTAGTAAAGTAAAAAGTGGGGCCCCCATGTTGGCTGCCCCCCCCCCGACCGGGGGGTTTGGGGCTGCCTTGACACGGCCCTTAACAAAATATTAACGTTTTTTCGCAATTTGACACTTTCATGGCATGACTTAGCAGTAGGCAGGCACTATAAATTTCATGCTCTTTTTTTGCAGAATATTTTGTTCCGATACGGACTAAAAAAGAACTTGAGCTTTGCAATGCCGAAGACGGGCGACATCTTTGGATACCCTAAGACCTTTCATCCGCGACAATTGGCATATCCAGGTAGAATTAGAATTTTAAACTGAAAATATTTTTTCATGGTTTTGATTGGAACTACCCGGATCTTTCCTGTGGATGAGATCATGGCGCAATGACGTGTCACACTTTTGAACCCTAGCAGTGGGCAGGAAAACTCGGGAAAGAAATGGCCGTTGCCAGACCCTTTTGGTGGGTGAACGCAACAAAACTCCAATCGCCATACAGACAATGTCCAGTGGCAGCTATCACTTGGTAGCCTTTTTTTTTCCGAAAAAATGGCAAATAAAATTTTTTTTTCGAATTTTTTTGTAACGGAAGCATTGGATTATTTCGCCGTCAGTCGGTAGAGTGGTAATGCGTTCGTCTCAGAAGCAGGAAACCTGAGGTTGAAATCTCGAGCCAGTCAAGTCGGACACAGTGTTGCCAACGGCTCGCTACAGCTGCGACATGTCCTCCAAAGGAGCTGTGTCTTCCGGGCACAAATGACGCGGGATTGCCCCCGCAAAATTGTTACACGATTTGGCGTAATACAGCGAGTATAATGAAAGATATGATTTGGTCGTCCGTTGCGGCTCATTCCAGTGTCACAGTGCCTGGACTATCCAGCTTTCACGAACAAATGTAGTAGTGGTGACAGGTCGTTGATTTAAAACTGAATTTAACCAGACTGGGAATTGAATCCCGAATTTTCTATTGATCAAATGACAGGCAGAACATTGCACATTGGTTAGTGTATTGACTATGCATTGATTTTTTAGTAAACCAGCTAATGGCCTGATGAATGGACCACATAGTACAGAAACGCTAGACTAGGTTTCGATTCCCGATCTGTTTTAACAAAAACTATAAAAATTGATATTCACAGCTTCTCCTGCTTGACGCTCAGCAACAAAAGGGACAGGATGAAGCCTTCACCGTGTGTGTGGTAGACAGGTGAGCAGAAGGCTCTTGGCTCGAGAAACGAAAGGTCCCTTGGCGGTCTCTCAGCCACGGTAACGTGGTAAATTAAGGTGCAAGTAGTAGTCGTACTTAGTTTAGAGCTTGCCAACTGGTTTCCAACAGTCATTTTCAAATTGCATAAATTTTTTACAAAAACTGCGTTTTGTGTTTCAGACACAGAGCCTTTTAACATCATTTGCAACCACATGAGATTCAACTTGAGTCGAGTTCAAAAACTAATGCCCAAAGATTCCCTCTTTGTCTCCATCTTGCGGGAGCCTGGCGAAGTATTTGAGTCAAGTTTTCATTATTTTTATCAAATGGTGCCTTCGTTTAAAAAACTCTCCCAAAATGAGCTGAATTCAATTGAAACATGGCTGAATAACGCAAGCAAATATTTTGATTCCGCAAAGCGAACTGGTTATTGGTTTGTTGCAAAAAATCACATGATGTACGATTTTGGCTTCGATCCGATGATGGAGAATGACAATCAAACTAGAGCTGCAATAGAAGCAATTGACAAAACATTTCATTTCATTATGATTTCAAATTACATGGACGAATCCCTTGTTCTTCTTGCTGACATGCTCTGCTGGCCTTTAGAGGATGTTTCATCGGTTGTTTTAAACCATAGAGACGCACCAAAGCAAAACAAATTAAGGATCAAAAAGGTTCGAGAAAAAGCTAGGGAATGGAAGAAAGCCGACACCGCTTTATTTGATTTTTTCAACAAAAGTTTATGGAATAGAATTGAAAAGTTCGGTTTTCAAAGAATGAAAATGGAGGTGAAAAAATTACAAAGCATAAACCAAAAACTATCTAACCAATGCATTGATAGCAAAGGTAAAAAACTTTACAAAGAATTAAAAAACACACCCTGGGTAAACATGACAATTTTCGAACCAAAAGGTATCAAAATTTCTGGATTCGATTTGAAACCCGGGGCGGAATTAAACAATACTTGTGTTAATCTGATTGCTCCTGAACCCTATTTAAATAAAATTGTTTTAGAAGTTCAAAAAAACAAACATCTTCTAAACAAAAGAAAAGGACTACCACCAAACTTGCAGCACGAGCAAAAACAAATTCAACCACACAAACAAGAACAGCCTCGAAAATTGCGGTTAGCTTGCACAAAACTTAACGCAATAATATAAAATTTAAACGTTTCTGGAGGTACTACAAACGCCCCTCATTAGGAAAACTTTTTTGAATTTTTATGCGAGGCCATAGTCATCGGTGGAGCAGCATCTTTGTCGTTATATGCTGCTGGCAAAATGTCTTAGCTTGATTAAAGGAAATGAAATTTGATAAAACTGTTTTTTATTTCTACCTTAAAATTGTTTTTATTTAATAAGGCAGAAGCAACAACTCTATACAAGGGTTGGAGCTTCAACGTAAAAAAAACAAAGTTTTGTTGAATTGCAAACAGGTGCTTTAAACCTTGGCCTGGATGGGTATGACGTCATGGACTTAAAATCAACCCGTCATTTGTCTATCATTCGCGGTTGGAGTTTGTTTTTTTTAATCCTCAATGACAGTCGTTAAAGCTGCTAGAACTAGTTCTTGAACTCTTCGGTTTAAACTGAATTAGAATTGAACTCAACAGCCCACACAATTAATTTTTGTTGTTGTATTTTTGTAGATGTAGTTGCATATTTGTCTTTTTGTGGCAGATCTGCATCTGACGTTAATTGTTGCGTAATCCGCGCATTATTCTTTAGATAAGTTGTTGTTGCATATTTATCCTCCTGTCACCGGACAGCGTCAGACGCTAACTATTGGACAATCCGCACATCTTTCATTGCAATGATACTTCGTGTTTGTAGGAATGCACACTACTAAGGGGTTTTCTGTGATCCGATGTTCCAATAGATTTCTTTTAATTTGTGTCCACTAAATTTGTAGCTTGTTCGAAGCCACCAAGTAGCACCGTATTCAAGGACGTAGCAACGCGTCCAGGGTTTGGGGTTAAACCCAGATCATGCGAACAGAGTCGTCGTAAAAACGACGCCTCTACCCTCTCGGCTACCTATTTCACTAAGACTAAGCTCTTGGACTAATCCGCATATACCATTAACAGACGGTGCATCTGCTTAGGAGTTTCCAATGATCTAATGCTCTTGTGGAGTGTCTCTTCTTTTCCACCAATAACAAGGCCACAGTAAAAACAATTGGCAATAATCTGTATACTCAACTAAAAGCTAAAAATGGCCACGAAATCAACAGCTAAACAAGAAACAGCGTAAAGAAGCATCAATTTCGCCCAAATTTTGCTTAGTATCAATAATAATGTATTCTCGTGGTTACGGTCAGCAGTTTTTCTACTTTTCTATTATTTTGTGCCGACCGTCGATTCTCGCCTGACCCTTTCTCTGGGCGGCGGCTTTTCACTGACACCAGCTATCAATCGAAGTTGTTTATTACAGAAATTACTATCGCTATACATGGGCGTAGGCAAGGGAAGGGGGGGCAGGGAAGGGCCATGGACCCCCCTTGAAATTTCCCTCACTTCTCTTAAACCTCCCGAATTTCAATTTTTTTTTCCATTTTCAGTAGTTATTACTGGATTTATTCTTATTGCCCCTCTCCACAAAAAATTTTCTGCAGACGCCCTTGCCGCGACATAAGTTTCGTAATTCATGCTTTGCAAAAAGTTATGATATAATTAGCCTCAACTGCCATCGCAACTTTTTCGCCAAGTTGCTTTGGGCAGGAGAGAGCAGCTTGCTGTGGCCTTCGAGTCAAGCTGATGCGTGCTTACTTGTCTACCTGACACGGTGGAGGCTTCCCTCTGCCTTTGCTGTTGCTCAACGATGAGAATACAATTGTGCTTGTACTCGTTCCTCAACAACTCGCACTGTACAAAACCCAAAACCGTACGAAAACCGTGGTACCTCTTGACTATCAATCTAAAATCTCGTAATGCAAATGATACATTTTGGCTTGTTTTGGTTTTGCTGTGGTACCGACACATACTGTTCCGATACATATTGTGGTCGGAAAAGAAGGACATGAAAAAGTTAGGGTATGCTTTTTTGAGATTACTTCTTGGTGCTTTAAACCTATGTTTTGTTGTGTATATTGCTGTTCATTTAAGGTTTCTTTGCATATCACATGTTTACCAATTTGCGCAGAGCAGGACAACATTGTTTCGAGCTTTTGTCTCTTCATCAGCAGCCCTCAGCACATTCCACCTCTCTACGAAACTGGACAAGCCCTACGGACGTCAAGCTTTTTCAGTCTACACAAATTGTTAAAAATCATTTCTGAAATAGGCGGATGAAACTGCAATGAATTTTTTTACTATTTCAATTGTAATTATATTTTATTCACCTAGCTGCCTTAGCCAGCAAAGGGATCTTTCGGTCTTCAAGTTAAGCTGCCACCTGTCTATTACATACAGTAGAAGGTTCACAGTATCGATTTAATTGGTGAATGACAAGCAGGAAAGCTGTTAATATCATTTTTATAGTCTTTGCTTTGACCCGACCAGGAATTGAACCCGAGTCTACCGTTTCAGTAGCTGACACTCTATCCACTCGACCCCTGATCGATTTTTTCAAGGCCAAGTATTTGAAAGCGTGAAGCATCAGCCAATTTTTTTTGATCTAGATAAAATTAAACAGCAATTTTCGAATTTTTTTGTCTTTAATTTGGTGGTTTCAGAAATAGGTATAGTCTATTTACTAAATGACCAAAACTGGAGATTTCCTTGATAACAACATGGCAAACCTGAGTTTGACTCTATCAGCTTTAACTGCCAGCAAATTAGTAACTCAAAACGGGCAATAGATAAAAACTTATTACCTAGGCGTATATCCAGCATGTATCGCACATGAGTATGGGCTACTGACTTGCTATCATTGAAGACCTTAAGAGCCTAAATCGAAGTTGTCGAAATGTTTTTACGGGAAAAACTGTTTGAAATAATAAAGAAACAGCAGCTCCTCAAATTTTTAAATAAAAATTTGAAAATTGTTTTTTTGTTTCAGACTGATTTAGAAAAGCAAAGTTGGCTGAATGCATTGCTTTTTAAATTCGTAAAATTGTTTCGGAAGTGTGTTTTCTGACAAAGGAGTAAATATAGGCTGGTCAAAAATATTGTTTTTACGTTGATGCTGTTGATGCTTTCAGTGATGCGGTGTTTTTTCTATTGTTCTACTTGTTTTGTATTACTTTTCAGTGATAAGGAGCGCCGGAGTACACAAAAAACGCTAGGCGTGTCAGAGATAGCGTTAAAATTAAGTTTACATTAAGAGTACGGGTAAGAATTGAGATAAACATTTCAGGCTGTGGCTCTCTTCAACCGTGCCTTGTTAAATGTTGCCCGTTCGAAGCATATGAATGAGTATATTTTTGTATCTTTTTTTATCCAACACTGCGACTATTTTTTGTGTTATGCCTTCTGCAGTGGATTGCAAAAACTAATTTTTGCTTAGTTTTCCGCGATTAAACTTATCGAATTATACAAAGTGTTAAGTTTTATTTGTATTTTCAATAAAAGTTGCAGATACAGTAAAAAAACTTTTATGTTCAATTGTATAAGTTTGTGTCAAGAGAAAGCCTTTCCAATGCGGCCGCTTGGTTTGATTATACAGCAGTATAGAACAGTGCTTCTTAAACTTTTTTGTTTTTGTTCATCCTTATCACAGATTTCTGCATATCATTCACCCTCGATATAAAAATAATATTTCACGTGCATATAACCACGATTTTGTTAAGAGGGAGTTTAAACCCTATGGTAAATCTTTTTTTGCCTGAAAATTATCTCAATTGGGTAGCGTGCTGAGCAAACTGGTGCAACTCATGCATATTACAGATGGGGGTCTGGGGACGGAGCCTCCAGGCGCTGGGCAATTTTTGTGATTTTTAGTCATTTCAGCGGCATTCGAATCAAATTTCGTACTTCTTTGGTGCCATTTGAAAGAACTAATTTGGAAAGATTTGAAACCAGTTAAAAAATTAAATTGCGCAGCCTTTTCAAGGCTCTACTACTCACAGGTCAGGTCCAAAACATGTTTAAACGCTTGCAATTTTGAGTAAAACTTTCTAAGTGACTTGGCTAAGAGGGGGGATGAAGCCCCATTTAATGCAACCACAAAAAGAAACGTGAAAGTTGTCAAGTGTAACGTTGTCTGAACGCACAATCAGAGATGGAACCGATCAGGATTTTCTCGACCCGACCCGACCGGTAAGTTTCAAAATCATCGCCGGTTGACCGGCCCGGTCGACCGGTTTTTTTACAGAAGGTTTTTGTTCACTGTTCAATGTATCTAACGAAAAATTTTCAAAAGGGGGGCATGGGTGAGGTATTAAAAATTGTGACTTTGGACGGGGGTCTCAGAAAAAAAAACGCAAAAAAACTTTTGCGTTTTTTGCAAAAATGACTCAATTTTAAGACCTTTTTTGGTTAAGTTTCGGTTTGAATGACCTGTTTTGAGCAGCGAAAAACGTGCACTAAATAAGCATAAAAAGCACAGGAGGGCACAAGCTAAATTATTAGACGTTCTTTCTAATGATATTTTGCAAAAGGCCAGAAAATGAAGTTACAATTTTTTAGCTATTGCTGACAGATTATTTGCAATTTGACGAGCAGCAAACACTAAACTTTTTTTCGGCAGTGCTGTCTTCGCAGTTACAAGAAGATGAGAAAAAAAATTGCATCAAAAGCAGTAGCGTACGCAGGATTTTCGGAAGGGGGGGGGCCAGAAAATTTGAGAATATTGAGAATAATGAAGACCAGACTGAAAATTTTCCACCCCAAACCAAGTCCGTTTTCCTGCCCAAAATTAGGTGAAGACCAAAAAAAAGGGGGATTTTGGCCCAAAATTAAGTGAATACCAAAAAAAAAAGGTCTTCAGTCAAAAAAGAAAAAGGTCTCCACTTAAATTTAGTCCGGTTTTTGGCCCAAAATTACGTGAAGGCCAAAAAAAAGTCTTCACCTACCGTTTTTGTGCTCAAACCCTCTGCCCAAGTTATGACCCCATAACTTCCCAAGGGCCATGTCCCAATGCCCCCCCCTAAATACGCCCCTGAGCAAAAGATAGGTAACAGTAAAAACTTACGAACATCACAATACTTGTACTATTGCGCCCAAAAGTATTAAAATGATTGAGCAATAACATTATATGATATTGAAAATTATGTCACTAACAGCGTGAAAAAAAGGAATATTGAAAAATTATGTCACTAACAGCGTGAAAAAAATTAATAATATTCATAGCAACTATAGGCTGCTTCACTAACAGTTTGAGAAAGTATGAAAGGGATCTATTGCAAAACATTATGTACTGGAAAAGCTTTTTAGCTCCACAGAGATTTATAAATGGACGGAACAATTAATATAAATCTCTGCGGAGCTAAAAAGCTTTTCCAGTACATAAGGTTTTGCAATAGATCCCTTTCATACTTTCTCAAACTGTTAGTGAAGCAGCTAGTTGTTACGAATATTATTAATTTTTTTCACGCTGTAAGTGACATAATTTTTCAGTATTCCTTTTTTTCACGCTGTTAGTGATATATTTTTCAATACTATATAACGTTATCGCTCCATCACTTTAATGTTTTTGGGTATAATAGTACAGTATTGTGCTGTTCGTATGTTTTTACTGTTACCTATCTTCTGCTGTTATTTTTTTATTTATCTTTTTGTAACTGCAAAGGCAGCACTGACGAAAATTGTTCTGAAGAAGCTTCCCGGGTTGGGAAGCGAAACGTTAAACCAATAAATAAACTCATCGGTAGTACGAAGGCGTTATAAATAACTATCCCGATGAACGCAACGCGTCCGTTATTTTCATTGAAAACACTAAACTTTTATGACATTGGCTAGAAAACATTCGAAATATAATGTGCCCCAGCAGTTTGTAGAAATGCTGCTACTTCAGAACAAGTTATGGTCAGTTAGATGTAAAAAAACAAGAGCTGTGTCTTTCTTGCCCAGTGTAGAGTGTGGTAAATTTAAGTTGAAAAAAGCTTTTCAAAGCGGCAAAATTTTAGCATCTAATAAAAAATCTGAAATCTGCGCCACCTATACCCTTAAGCTGATAAAATGATGTTAAAATATCAGGTAGCGCAAGCCTCTTTCACATGCATGCTTTATTAGAATCTGATTTCGCGATTTTAACGTACATTTTGCACTTTTTTGCTTTGTGCCGTGGCCCACAGGGGGGGAGGCATGGCACAATACTCCCACCCTTAATACGTCCCTAGATCTACATATCTTAATGGTCACAGCATATTAGCCACAGCTTGAAACCATTCAACAAGTGTTTTTGAAAGATGTGGTTTGTTAATAGTGATTTTTTATAAAAAGTTTTGTTTATGATAAAATATATAAGTATATTTCGATTGGTGCTTAGATGTCTTTTAGTTGCTAGAAAGAAAAATTCGACCGGTTTTTCAACCGGCTTGACCGGCCGGTCGAAGAATCTCGACTCGACCGGCAACCCGACCGGTTTCCATCTCGGCGCGCAATCATTGCGTTCCTGCTTAACTAGGAAGTAAAATGTTTGTGATAGGTTGTTGTTTTCAAGCAATTTCTGTCTGTGTTGGTTCACCCCTCTTTGTTGGTTCACCCTGGCAAATTATTCGTGCACCCTGGGGTGAACCATTCACGCTTTTAAGAAACACTGGTATAGACTGTGCCGCAAGAGCTGTATTAAAGAACGAAGAGGTAGAGGGGGCAGATCCTAATTTAGAGGCACCAAAAAAGCTACAAAACGCGTACTTTTTGTACTTAAATTTTTGCATGTATTGCATTCAAACTTAGTAATCATCCTTTTTGGTATTTGCTTAAATTTACGCCCGGAAATGAGTCTTGAAAAGCAATAAGCATAGCTAAGTCGTTTTCGGAGAGGCCCTTTTTGAGGGGCAGGAGCAAATGCCCCGCAAAAGGACGTTAGACGCAAAGTACTCTGATATTTCAGATTGCTGTTTGTAAATGAAGAAGGGATAACAAAAGTACATTTGTCTCCATTCATGTCAATTCGCCTAATTTTACATAATAGATGGTAACTGCCAAAATTGTTTTTTGAAATGCTACCAAAAGATGGCGCTAGAGATTTAAACTTTGTCATTGTATTCAAGAATCTATTTCGCTGGCTTGTGGTCTATTAAACGAGATATTAGAGATCAAACAAGTGGAAGTGATCAAATTAAACATTAATCAAATCAGATGCATTATGATCTGCTCGATTTGCAGCATTCTAATTCGTTCATCCATCTGCATGAACCTGGCACTCTGCGCCAGTCGAATTCCTCTAACAAAGAACAACCTCCAATATCTCGAAGCAAAATTGTGTGCACAATGCGCAATAGCAAGAAGATGAGAAGCACTATCTATCAACAATTTGCAGTGAAATTCAGTGGTGTCCATTTTTTTTTTTTTTTTTATTTGATTTTACGTTTGTTCTGAAACTGAGAATGTAGAAATTACTGTGAGTAAGCAGCCCCGATTTATTGTGGTCACTTTTTGATAAGACCAAAGCAAACCTCTGGAAAAACATGGAGGGCACTATTTCACCGGAAATTCCATTTACTTTTTTATTAATTCTGACTCAAATCTCATCCAAAAATCAAATGCTTACTTTAACGGTCTCCTCAAATCTAACCCAAACTCTAATCTTGATTAATGAAAAAGCAAATAAAAAATGCGAGGATGAATATCCATCGTATTTGTTTTATTATCTTTAACTTAATTTCCGGTCAAACCGTCATTCCCAAAAAAACATCAAGTTGAAACAGAGATGGAAACCGGTCTGGTCGACCGGCCGGTCGGGTTGCCGATCGGGTTGCCGGTCGGGTCAAGATTCATCGACAAGATTCATCGTTTCGCAGCTAATCATCTGTCGACAAATTAATACTGTAATTTGGTCATGAACATTTGAATATTGCGCAAACAGTGTGAGGACTGTAGGCATTGCATCATAATATCATAGAATATATGTTCATTGTAATTTGCAGCTGCATTGATGCTGACTGGCTTAAATTTTTTTTTGAGAATGACAATTTGCTTAGTGACGTCTCCAGAGCAAACGAAGTAAAGGTGCACTAAAAGAGACAGAACTTTCGCACATTAAAACTGATCTTGTACGGCTGCAAATTATACTCAATTTCCAAATTGTGCAATCATGTCGTAAAAAGAGACATGGATAAGACCGGTGGTGTTTCTTAGCTTGTTTCGTTTCCAGGCCATAATCACGTGTTAAGTCTATCTGCAGCAGTGACTGCGACCTAAACAACCTTGAGTGCGCTTTAAAAACAAAATAGCTGGTCTTTCAAAAAACGAAATAAACTTTTTTGCTGGTCTGCACTTCTACTCTCCGACAAACCCTTAAACAAAAGTGTAACGAAGATTTTGCTAAAGGAGGAGGCTTGAAAGTTAAATTTTTTTGTTTGAAAAATGCCTCGATTGGGTGGTGAGCTGAGCAGAGCGGTGCTGCTAAATCATCTCATATAGACGGGGGTCTGGGGACGATGCCCCTGTCGCTGGGCGATTTTTTGATTTTTCCAGAAAAAAACAACTATTTCAACGCCATTTGGATCACATTTCGCACGTTTTTAAAGCTATTTGAAAGAATTAAAGTGTTAAGACTTAGAAGCCAGTGGAAAAATTAAATTCCCCTGCCTATTCAGTCCCTATACTTTACCTACAGAGCAGTTCAAAAACACGTTTAAATGCTTGCATTTTAGGGTTAAAATTTTTTAGTGACTTGGCTGAAAGGGGGGGCTGACGCCCCCTTTGCCCTCGTAGTTGCGTCTCTACAGTATATCCGTAAACGCTTTTCAGCCTGTTGTGCATCCCGACCCCTTGTTTGAGAAACAATGGCTTCGGGCTTAGGATACTTTGAATCGAATACGATGCAAACGTTCATAGCTATGAAATTGATATGACTCGCCTAATTTATTGATGACCTTTTAGGTTCAGAGGTGTAAACTTGGGATGTTAAATCTGGTGTTTGAAACTTGAACCACTAAACTTTCGGTATTTAAAAACTTCAATATACTGCTAATGTTGGTTACTTGAGTCAAGTAGGTAAGATTAAGTGTTACTCCTTTTTGCATCATTGTCAATTTTTTTGTAACGTAATGCTTCAAAAAAAGTATTTTTAGTAAACCAAAATGGGGGGCAAGGCCCCCTTGGCCCCCGATAGCGACGCAATGAATTTGCAAAGTGAAAAAAGAATTTTCCTCTTTCGTAACAAAGATTTGTTTTGCTTTTCTATCCTCGATTAAACTTAATTCTTTATTGGTTTTTTTGCGTTTAATCTTTTTTTCGGTATCTTTGTAAAATGATTGTGGCAGTTTGGCTATGCCAAATTTCAAAGTTGGTGTGGTTACAAACTTGCAATCATTGAACCCAGTGCATATCGGTCAACCTATTGCCTGTTGACTGCGTGGTTGATGTTTTTATGCTGAGTGAATTTTCATGGTAGCTCATTGCGATAGTCCTTCAAATGTGGAATGAAATGCATCGTACCATACTGCTTACTTTCACGACAGAGTTGTAAACGGGCCGACTAGTTAAGGCCCGAACCCGGCCCGAACCCGAAAATATAAACCCAAACCCGGTCCGAACCCGAAAACTAATTTGAAGCCCAAATTATGCCCGAAAAACCCGAAAGTTAAGTCTGAAAAATTTAGCATTGTTGCCAGCTTACTTTGATTATATTTTTGTGCATCTAAGACAAAAGCACGACTCAGGCCCGAATTAAGCCCGAAATTTTTGTCAACCCCAGGCCTGAACCCGCCCGAGCCCGGCTCGAAACCGACCCGGAAAGCCCGGCACGACTTACAACTCTGCTTCACGTGCGACAACTTGCAAAGGTACGCTTAACGTTGCCAAAATGTTATACAAATTACGCTTTGCTTCCGGTTTAAACTTACCTTGGTATGGAAGTATGGAATGGAATATGGAAAAAAAATTTAAAATTGCCCTTATGGAATATGGAAAAATCGTCTTCTATTCCATTTCATAGCATGCCCCGGCAAGAAAGACATAGCTCTTATTTTTTTATATTTAACTAGCCATGGCTTGTTCTGAAGTAGCAGCATTTCTACAAACTGCTGGGGCACATTGTATTTCGAATATTTTCTAGGCAATGTCATAACAGTTTAGTGTTTGCTGCTCGATCGGCAAATTGCAAATAATCTATCACGAATAGCTAAAAAATTGTCTTTATATTTTGGCCTTTCGCATAACATCATTAGAAAGAACGTCTAATAATTTAGCTTGTACCCTCCACTTCTTTTTATGCTTATTTTGTGCACGTTTTGCGCTGCTCAATACAGGTCTTTCAAACCGAAAATTATCCAAAAAAGGTCTTAAAATTGAGTCATTTTTGCAAAAAAAGCAAACAATTTTGCGTTTTTTTCTGAGACCCCGTGCAAAGTCACAAATTTTAACAACTCACCCATGCACCCCCCTTTTGAAAAATTTTTATGAGATACATTGAATAAACAAAAATTTTCTGCGAAAAAACCTGTCGACCGGGCCGGTCAGAAACCGGTCAACCGCCGATGATTTTGAAATTTACCGGTCAGGTCGAGAAAATCCTGACCGGTTACATCTCTGAGTTGAAGCGCTCCGAGTCCGTTAACTCTCTGGCAATCCGGAAGATGCTACAGACCAACTGATACCATATGTTGTACATCACTATCACGTCTTAAGGACCCCATCAGTTAGAGCCGAGAAGGTGGATCTTGAATTTTTTGAATTGGTTAAATACTTACTCAGACGTACAGTCATTTTAGAAGTTTATTGGAGTAACAAAACTCATCAGCATAGGCTTAGGAACCAAAGCTAGTTATTCATCAGTCACTTAATGAGAAGGAATCCATTCTCAATTTACGATAATTCTATCTTACCGCCTTTATGGCACAAATTTATAATGTAGTATTTCAACCTGGATTTCCTAACTACACTGTAATGTTCATTTAATGACTTCATCGTAGAGCCTAAACCTAAACAACACAAATCCCGTAGAGTGCTAAAAGCCTGACAAAGACAACACGTAGCTACTCGGTGTTAAAAGCTTTAATAAATGTCTGCGATGAAATTCGAATTTAGTGTTAAAAGCTGTCATATTGAACGTAATGGACGACAAACTTCAATTTAGCAGGCAATTTTACAACAGCAAATTAGCGACAAAAACAGTTGGAAGGCAAACTTGATTGTTTTTCGGATTAGGCGCAAAAATCCACAACTGTTCGATAAGTCAATTTTAACGACAATCATTAATCTTTTGCGATAAACAGTCACCCAAACAGTGGGTTTGCTTATTGTCAAAAATGGCGTCGTAAAGATTAGCCACTTTTGTTCTCAAAGAAAGCGAACAAAAAAGAAAAAAAGCATTTTTTCGTCTGACAAACTCTGTTGCTGTGGATCCAAATCTTTGTGTACTTTTTTGTTAAACTAATATTTACCGTACCGGTACTTAGGATCATGAAAAGGGACAAGTAAAAGGTGAAGTCCCATTTTTGCTTGATTAGACAATTTCCACCCAATTTCGTAAGCTGGACAGTTTTTCTGGGATATAGGGTCGCTTGAAATTATTTTGTACGCGGTAACTTTTTCAATGTGAATTTAAAAAAATGCACAAAATTAACAGGCAAGTGCAGAATATCCTACAGTGTTAAAGACGCCTTACTCGAAAAATTGCTTTTGCAGCATGCCTGCAATTGATTTTTTCAGCAGTCATCTTACACAAGATGAAATACGAACTTTGTACTAACTAGCAGAGGTGGACTCCTCGAGGACGTCCTTGGCCTCGAGCAGTGGCGGATTTAGGGGGGGGATGGGGGGGATGCATTTCCCCCACCAGCCTAAAAGTAACGATTTTGGCCGAAAAATCAGCCTCTATTTCGAATAATTCGGCTCCAGTTAGGGATGCATCCCCCCCCCCACCAGCCTAAACCTAACGAACCCGGCCGAAAAATCACTCTCAATTTTGGTGAAGACCTTTTTTTTTTTTTTTTTTTTTGGAGACCACCTGATTTTGGGCGAAAAAAGTTTGAATTTCTGCATTCGGTCGAAAAATCACTCTCAATTTCGGTGAAGACATTCGAATTTTTGAGGTTTTGTGCTTGAAATCCCCCCCCCACCAAAATTTTCTAGATCCGCCACTGGCCTCGAGGACACATTTTCAAGTCCTTGGCCTTGAAGCCTCAAGTCCTCGAAAACTGCCCTGTCCTCGGCTCGAGGACAGCACTATTTTTTCAATGGTAAAAGTTTTGTAGATCGGCTGAAAAATGTTTTTTTAGACCGTTTTTTTTGGAGATCGACCGAAAAAAAATTTTTAAGACCTTTTTTCTTAGGAAAACACTTGCATTTGTGTCCTTGGTCCTTAGCCTCGAGCCTTGTGTCCTCGACTCCTCCTCTGCTAACTAGCACTGGCGTCGATAGTAATTAATTGTGATGTTTTGACGTTTGCGGACCAGAGTTTTTAATGATTTATTTGATTGTTTGCGTGCTTTCTGAGCCAAAGGCTACCAGCGCGTAAGCCTATGGAAGAGCCACCAGAACGACGACTGGTTCAAACAAGCAATGCAAAAAAGTTGTCGTCCCACGGGATTTGAACCTGCAGCCTTAAAATTACCGGTCCACTGCTACTACCACGTACCACTTGAACTACACTAAAACTTATTCGCATTGCTTGGTTTAAGTAGTCGCCGTTCTGATGGCTCTTGTCTCGGCTTCTGCGCTGGTAGCTTTTGGCCAGAAAGTACGCAAACAGTCATAGCATTGTGTCATTGAAATCTTTTAGAACAAGAGCTTTATTGTATCTAAGGTTAGATTTTCTACCACCAGTGAGTACTGATTACAACCAATTTGATTTGATTTTTCAAATTTTGATCAAACCTAAAAATCAATCAAAAACATTTTTATTGAACATTGATACTTCATATTGCATTTGCAAACTAATATTTAAGAACTGCCATACTCAACTCAATTTCCGCAGTTTAAGGCTCTTGCCCTCCGTGTTCTTTTAAAGAATTAACTAATGAAGAACTGGTAATTTGCATAAACTAGCAAATTCTGTTCAGTTTTAAAGGGAAACAAAAAGTAGTCAGTTTAAGTTGAATTCAGAACATAAAAAATTAGCCTGGTAGGCTAACTACTAGTTTCAAAATGTAGCGTCATTCGCAAAAATAAAGTTGCGTTCTCAGCTGAAAAATGAATCGCCCATTGCAACATGCTATTAAAAAGTTACCCTTTTTGATTTAGCACTGATGAAAAGGCATGAAAAAGCTTGCGTAACGTGATCAATTTTCTATCTGCTGGTTTAATCAAATACATGTAAGGCAAACGTTGCAAAAATTGAAGGAAACAAGATCTTGCGCCATACAATTGGCAGTTAAAATTAAGCACTGACGCTCTTTTTGCAAAGCGTTGAGGAACAAAGGGCATCGCGGCAAACAAAAATTTTTCTTTCCCGGCGTATTTTACGGGGATTTCCCACATTTTAATTCCCTTTGAAATAAAAGTGTTTGTCTTTGTCTTAAAGCAAATAATAGTATTGTTGTTTTTGCCGAAAATAAATTATTGTTTGCGGCAATTTATATTTATAGAATTACGTATAATTCAAACACTAAAAATGAAGCAAAAGTTTCGTTCGATTTCCAAAACGTTTTGCTGCCGAATTAGATTATGGGTTTTAAGCTTATATGGTCGAAGGCTTGGTCTTAATTTTTTTTATACTGATTGAGCTATTTGCTCAACTCATTTTAGACTAGTATAGCTCTCCCCCCTCATTACTTTTAATTTGGGGGCCATGAAAGCACTGCATACTGTATGTATAGGTTAAATTTTGTTCACCTAGAATTTCTATAAAAATTTGTAATGGTTTTCGGAAAAAAGCATCATTTATAATGACGTCATTGGCGGTTCAGATTTTGCATATAAGTTTACTTTTTGAATTATAAAATGCCTAAGTCAAAGTGACTACGTCGTTTTATGGCGTCATTTGACAATAAATATTTGGTGACTCTCTATCGGAGAACTTCTTACATCTTACACCTGCAATTTTAAATTTTCAGGAATTATTGATGGATAAACTTGGTTCCAAGTAAAAACCATTTTTCTGGTAGTGAATGCAAGGGAAATTTATGTTTTTCTTGTGAAAAATAAGGTTAAAATGCAAACTTTAACAGCTCTGGAAATGAGGCAAAAAAATCATTCTCCAAAATTTAGCATTTTCAAAAACATTTATTAATGTTTGTTCGTTTGTATGAACCAGGCATTCTGCGTCTGTCTAGCCATAACAACGCAGAGCACCCTTTTTTGGGGTTCTGTTTGCAAGTCTCTTGTCAGGCTGGGCCACCATAACGGGTAGACTGCTTGGCCCTATGGAACATAAGCAAAAGTGTCTTTCCCAAGGACACAAGAACGAATTGCAGTTCGAGAATCAAACCAGGGGTCAGCAACCTTTCAATCGCCAAATCGTACACGGCCGGTGTGGCCCCATCTCGATGGAGGTTGCACGTCGAGTGTCATTCGAAGTTTGCCCCGAAGAAATTAAAGTGATCTGGGCAGGTCGACGCTAAAACGAGATTCGGGCCTCGAGGTCCGCCAATCGACCGAGAACAGTCGTTCATGGTACATTGGAAAACGGCCGCGGTTCTGCCACCGGTGTCGAAAAGTGTGCGCATGAGGAGGATGCGCATCAACAGGGACGGATGTGCATCAATAGGGACGGACGGGGGCATTCGTACTGTGCCGAGAGAGGTGAAATGTGCGGATAGGCGCAAGATGAACAGAAGCAAAGGCGTCTGCCAAGGACGTTTTCCTTAATCAAGAACGAAATTGTTTGTTAATTCGTATATATGATCGAGTGCTAACATTTCTTTGGGTGTTTTATTAAAAAAAATTGGCCGTAGGCCTATTGTAAAGCTTTCTTAACAACTTTCAAACTTTGACCTTATCGCAATCAAAATCTAATTATAGGCTCATTACACTGTAAATTGGACTGCAGAAATTTTTGTGTGGCAGTGCATACTTTGTATCGAAACTTTGTAAAGCCCCGAAAATAGAGTCTTCCTTTTATAAAACCATTCCTTTTCACTGATTGCTTCCTTTTTTGGCTTATCAAATGCAGCATACTGCGTTGCTGCTAAAGGCAATTTATTTTAGGCTCATTTTGTGGAATACCAAGTTTTGAATCTGGGACAGCCCCTAAAATTTTCATTTTTTTGCTACTTTCTTTGAATTGATGTTTGGTTGTCGATATTCTGCAAAGGAATCAAAAAAAGCTTTGTAAGTGCATTTAAGTTATCTAACGTTAACGACATAGTTCCTCTTATGCAACCATTTATGCTGTACAAGCTTAAGCTTGCCTCTTGCTTTCTAAAAACAAAACCAAAAAACAAAAAAATATAAAAAAACTGCGAAACTTTGTTTTGTATCACGATTCCCAGCAACACCATTCAAGTTCTTTTGATAGCTCGTACCTGCTTTACATTTTCGACAACGTAGTAACTCTCAGATGGCACAAATAGGCTTGATGTAATTGCTATAAAAAACGCACTATGCATAGTATGCAATATTGCTTTGGCTTGTCAAAAAAGGTTCTTTCAAGTCAGTGTCTTTTTTATCATTGGAAATCAGGATCGCCAAACTAGGGTTTAATCACTTAAAAACAAAAAAAAAGTCTGGATGGAATGTTTTGAACTTTTTTGGGGCGAAAACAAGTGATAACGAAAAATCAGTAGCGTAGACAAAGAGCCATTGTGCCATTTCCCCCTCCCTCGAGCTGTGGCACAATGCAAAATGAGTAAGAAAATGTTAAAATCAGTGTTGTTAGATTAAAATGGAGCATACACACGCAAATAACTTTTGCCACTTGGCATTTTAGCATCATTTTTTAATCAGTTTGAGGATAGGGGTAATGCAGATTTCAGTTTTTTTTAACCCATGTCAGCATCTTGTTGTCTTAAGTTTTTACTCTTATACTATAACAAAAAGACATAACTGTATAATTCATAACCAATAACGTTTTAAGTGGGAAGAAAACTGTGCTACACCATTTCTATTTGAGCCCTAATGCAAACAAAGGCTGAAAAGGTTTGATATCGATAACGTTTTAGAAAGCCTTGTGTGTTTTCTCAGCTCTCTCATCTGGGTTATTACATATTTAAAGACAGCTTGTCAAGTAAAAAAGTCTCAAGCAGCTGCTGTGGGTTCGTTATGTTTCAAATGTTGTCCTGCCAATGCCAATAACAGTAAAGCGTTTGCTGCTTGGATAGTTGCAAATAACTTATCTATTACCAATCGTACGAAACTTTTACTTTTTTTCTGGCCTTAATTACATGCTCTACCACAAGCAAGGATGGTTATAAATTGCTTGTGCCCTGCAGTTGGTTTTATGCTTATTTTGTGTATGTTTTGCACTGCTATGAAGACATGCCTTTAAATAAAAACTTAACCGACAGTAAAATAGTCGTAAAATTGAGTTATTTTTGTAAAAAAACGTAAAATTCTTGCTTCCGGGAGTCTGGCAGCTGGGTGCTCCGCTCCCACACCCCCCACCTGTGCTACAACTTTTGACTCATAGGGCCCCCCTTTTTGAAATTTCTGCCTACCCCACAGTGAAAAGCGTCTCGAGTGCTTTTGAACTCAATTTTCGGGCTTACATAATGTCATGTCGAAAAAAAGTGGGCAATAAGATATTGTTTGAGGGCAAAAGCCTGTCAAAGAAAAAATGTCCCCACCAAAAGGCCTTTAAAAAATGGCGTTATATATATAAAGCAAAATGTCCATTAGAATGCTGTAGAATTATGTGGCATAGATTTATAGAAAAATTGTTGGAAACTGACCACCATTCTAACATTAACATAGTCCCTGATCCAGGTCAAAAAAATTGAAGTTTTTTGAACCAATGTATCTAAGCTTCAAAGCAAAAGGTTATCGTTTCTCTTGTATGCAACGACTCCACCACCACTAGGAACCTTTAACAAACAACAAAACAAAGAGATTTTATGTCAAATTAATGCTAGATTATTAACGTCACATTGCAACTTTTGAAAAGCTGAGATGGTAAGCCTGGAATTTAACCCGATACTGCATCATTAAAGTGTAACTCTAATCTTTGATTTGAAACTTAAGCTAAACCAGATGATAAATCACAATGCTATACTTTAATTCGGTCTTGCTAACAAGGAGAAGATTGAAGTGGATAAACAATTTGTGACCTAAAAACTTAACAAACTATTTAAGACTTCAAGATTGGTGGAGCGGTCACACGTTCGTCTTTGAAGCGGGAGGTCTGGACTTCAAATCTCGGGCCAGTCAAATCGGACACAATGCTGTCAACCGCTGCGACATTTTTTCAAAAGATGCTGTGTTGCCCGGGCAATGACACGGAAATGGGCTCCCGCCAAATTGTTCCACGCTTCGGCGTAACACAGCGAGTATAATTAAAATTTTTGGTTTGATTTTAAGAAAAAGAATGGTGTAGCTTGTTTTACAAACGTGCATAATTAATAAGAACTTGACAAAAATTTTTAGAATCAGTATTCATTTAATGTTCTAAAGGAAACAAAAGTGTTAACAAAATTTTCAATTTTTCGTACAGTGGTAAGCTTACCCTGACTAAGAGGAATAACCAATAATTGGTGCACACAACATTCGCTCCCACTGGTGAGAAGCTTCATCAAAAGTACCAATAGGCTGGCGGAGCACGGAAAAAAAAGCTGGAGTGTGTGGAGAACAAGCTTTGTCAGTTTTAAAGTAAACTGGTAACGTTAAGCTACTCGTAGTTTGTTGCAGATACATGAGATATTGTGAAAAAGTGCCTGTAGACTATTTGGTCTCATGGAGAACGTAGGTCAACATGCTCATGTGCTCGTCACTCCCACAGCGCGAGCATCGGAACTGGAGTGTGACTGTATAAATCTCAATGCAGCCAGTCAAGCGAGCAGCCATAAAGTTACCTTTTCTGACAACATTTTTTCTGACAATCTTTTTTCTGGCAACCAGAGGCTGAAGGCTGCGGCAACTGCGAAAGTATGTCTCTGGTTGTTGCGCGCACGGGTTCGAATCCGTTTCATAGTCATTTTTGCTGACAACCATAGGCTGATCCAGATCAGAGACTGTGACTTTATGTCTTTTATTTTCTGTTTGGTCTTAGTGAGTATATATCGGCCTATAATCTTTTTGGAGCTCTGTCAGGCTTCCGTGACAAAACACTTGCAAGGTTTACCACTAGGTGAACGCTGATTTCATTCAGTAACCAACAAATTTTCTTCACATAGTTAATTCTTTGTAAGCCAGTTAAACAAAATAGGCTTATGTTGTTTTTTCTAACACCGGTGGATAACATTAACCAATCAGGAATGGAAAAAACAGTTGGTAAACAAAGCATGACTTCATTTCTATACCGAAATTCGTAGTAAGTAAGCAAAGGCGTCATAGGCCCAACAACCAATCGTATGAAAGTAAACAACCAAAACTTGACGAATCTTACAACTGCGAAAGCCTTAATTTAACGCCTTAGCGCATTCAGATAAAAAGGTTCTCGGTTTTCGCTGATTTGTAGGTCAGATAAGAACGCGACAGGATTTTTAATAAAGTAACCTTATTTTGCTTTTTTTTGTCATTTTTGATTTGCTGATATTACTACGGAAAATATTTGTTTGAAAACAACAGCATTTCTCTTTTGTCGTGAACTTTCCAAATTTTAAAACCTTAAAGAATCCTACCATTTTTATGTGCATTTTTATCTTCATTAAAAGCATCAATTTTCGATTTTTTTAAAAATTATCGTGACCAACATTTTGACTTCTCTATAGTAAAGTTATCCTTTTTTCTCTTATTTTTTACAGTCCACAACAACTGATACTTCTTTTGTGCTGAGGATGAATGAAAACTGTAACTTCCACCACGACCAAAATCAATTTTACAAGAACAAAAAGGTTTTGTTCTAACAACAATTATTTGCTCGGACAAAAACGCATAGTTTGTATTTTGCAATTAAAATTAATAGGCCTACTGTACAGTAATTTAATTTTAAAGAGTCATTAATATAGCCTAAACCTTTTTTATTTTTGAACGCTTTATAGTTGTTTATAGATAGAGCGTATAGTTTTAAATATAGCACCCTAAAACTGCTATTTTTAGGGAGAGTTACCCCGCCACTTAACTTCAAAGGTTATTGATGTATTGTCACTTGCATTGCTATTAAATGATGTTTTTTGAATTACTTTCAAGCTTGTCAAAAAAAAAAAATACAACAATTTAGGCAGTTTTGAACTACTTAAACCCTTTGTGTTTTAAAGCATCAGTGTAAAGTCTAAAAAGTACATACTATAGGCTTACAAAATTTGATACTTTTTTATTCAAGTTTTTTAAAGACATGCATGACCTTACAATTGTAAATACTGTAGCTTGATTATTTTTTGGGGAGTGGTTTTAAAATATATCTGGTGCTTTCACAGCAAACAACATTGCTTATTAGTTGCGCCAGAAACTTAATACTTTTCTTTGTCTTTTTTGTTACTATTTTTTCATGCAAACGAATAGTTCAGTACATAAAGTCGTTGTCTATTTGACGTTTGAAATAGCCTATATAGGGAGCAAACGGAGAAGAATAAACAATTAAAATGCAGTTCCGTATCCACAAATTAAATGCAGTTAATTTTAAATAGAAGAAACTTAATTCGTTGACCTAATGAATTCTTTGCCACACTGTTTGAGTTCAATATATATGAATATTGTTTGCAACTGCTACAATTTTGAAAGTGAAACATAAATTATAAAAGGAACTTCTCTTAATTCTATATGTATTTTTGCTGTATATGTCCAGAAAAGCATGACTTGCTTTGAAATCTCAAAAAGGAATCCTAAATTTAGATTTGTTGCATATTTTATTTCCAAAGTTAAAAGTTGTGTAAAATAATTATTTTTTGACCAAGTCGTTCTTAAAATACTGTAGCAGTAACAGTACAATGAACCGCGCTTAAGCTGTTCTTACTTCTCGAGAATTTCAGTCCAACTGCTTTTTGTTCTTTTTTTATTTTGTTTCTACCCTAAAAAAAAATTTTTTTATGAATCAGTTTTCCAAAAATAGTGAGAAATGAATTGTTTAATTTCGTTTTGAATTATTTTTACCTATAGCTCAACGAAGCCAGAGATCTTTGCATTACACATCGTATTGACTTACTGCTGCAGTCAAAATATGGGACTTATGGGTGTAGTGTTGTTCTTTATTATTATTACTTAGGCTGGCTTAATAAAAATCAGATCACAAAAACAACTAAAAAGAATGAAGTACAATGGTTTGAAATACTTGGGATAGATTCAAAAGACAGTCAGTAATTCAATTAAAAGGTATATAAACTTCTCTTACTTAGATTTTTTCTTAACCCGCAAAAAATTGGCTCGCGCAATTTAACGGAAGGTAATTCAAATATATTAAAAATAGAAGGGTACACCAAAGCCATAAAACAGATGGAAACCAGCTTTTTTAAGAACCAATACTGAGACACTCATAAATAACGGGAAATGTTGAAACTATAAAGCAAAATTCAACAGTTATTTGCCGGCTTACCAGCTGCTTTTGTTAATACTTCAGTAAGCAGTCCAAAAAAGTTTAAAAGACACAAGCAAATTCAAATTATCCAACTAGAACGTGACATCGCAAGCAGTATCTGGGCACTTCGCGGCATTATCCAACTTTTACTGAACTTTACTAAGCTCAAAATAGTGGTCCGATTGCTTTGAATGAATTTGTAAAAAATGTGGTCGTTGATTGTCAGATCAATAATTTAAAGGAAGGCTTTATTTCACCGGAAATTTTTATCTAGTTTTTCATTAATTCTGACTCAAATCTAACCCAAACTCAAATGCTTACTCTAAAACTATTCCCAAATCGAACCCTAACCCAAACCCTAATCTAGACCCTAATCTTTACCTTCAAAAAAGCAAATGAAAAAAGTGCGCATGAACGTTTCTCATTCTCGTTTTAATCTCTTTGACTTGAAAGTTTTCGGTGAAATAGTCACTACCTAATTTAAATGCGCCCTTTTCAAATTTTGTTTAACTAACTTAAATAGCTTCGTAATTATTCGAGTCCAAAATTTACATCTCTCGAAGTTATCAAAAATAATCGAGTAACATCGTTCAAAAAGCTTGCATAACAGTTCGCAATACAACGTCTAATCTCATCACTTTTTACGAGTTCTTAACAATTTTTCACTCTATTTGAAATGACACAAAGCGGTCTTTAAAATTCCAGCGACCCACAAGCAAATATCATTACATCAACGAAACTTATAGCCATGTATCATTCTGAAAACGCTCTTTCGCATTGCAATTCAACATATAGTATTGCTATACCGGTTGTTTCAAAATTAAAGCTCCCTTCTCAAGAGCATAAACTAAAATAAAAAAGTGCTGAAATTATGCAAATTTAAAACAGGCATTTATTTAAGTTTTTTACCATATCGTTCATGTTTTTGTCATATAGTCTTCATTCTCAAGTGGTATGATTTGAGAAATTGCAAAAAAAAGGAGGAGAATCAAAATGTATTTTCCCTAGTTAATGCTTCACTCACAAGTTGTCACAGGTCGATAAGAATAACTTAGTAAACCATCGTAGTTTTCTATACGCCCTGCAATTAACGCGATCTTTCTGGCCAATTATTGTCCAACATGGCATTACCAAGTTTGGCATGTTTTATCTTTTTGTAATGTTAGGCTACCGGTACTCCCAATTTGATATGTCTAGCTGGAGTACTTAGTATATAAGATTTCAAAATTTTATGGTATGGTCTTTTCAATGTAGCCTACCAAATTTCATCTTCTATCTGTGATTCGTATTAACCTATCCCATAGATTTAATTCGTTTAGATTTTGCAGTTAATGGGGGTGGAGTCAAAATAATTGAAGGACCGCTATTATATGAGATCCTCAATTTTTTTTATATCACATTTTTACCTATCTTGAAAATTTATTTGTCTATAGCTTGAGTGGTTAAAATTTTTGAAGGACCCGTTGGAGGAGGACTCTTCATTTGTGGCACGTATAGTCATATTTTATTTACCTATTCTGATTTCATTTTTCTTTCGTACTTACCTATTCTAAAAGCTTCATGTGTCCAGCTACAGTAAAATGGTTAAAAAGTTTGAATTTTGAAGCAACCAATTGAGGAACCCCCGATTTTAGTGCCTCAAATTTTGTCAAATTTTATCTTTCCTTGATATTTGCTTATCCTGAAAATTTGATGCATCTAACGTGAGTGGTTAAAAGTTTGAATTTTGGTGGCCCCAATGGAGGAAGATCCCCTTCTTTTGGTATACACAAATCTTGTCAAATGTTATCTTACCTTTATAATTTCATGTGTCTTACGTGAATGGTTAAAAAGTTTTGAATTTTGGCAGCCTTGTTTGAGGGGAACCTACCATTTTGGAACCTTCAAATTTGGTCAAATTTTATCTCTACTTTATATTTACTTACCATAAAAATTTCATGTGTCCAGCTGAAAAGGTTGAAAACTTTGATTTTTGGAGGGCCCATTTGGGAGAAACCCCCATTTTGGAACCCCGAATTTTTGTTGAGTTTTGTTTATTTTTAATATCTACCCATTACGAAAACTTGATCCATTGAGTTCTAACGATTTAAAAGTTTAAAATTCTGGCGGCCTCGTTTGAGGGAAACCTCCTATTTTGGTACCCCCAAATTTTGCCAATAAATTTTATCTTTTTTCTTCATATTTGCGTACCCTAAAAATTTTATGTGTCTAGCGTCAGTGGTTAAAAAATTTGAATTTTGGCGGCCGCATGTGGGGAGGATCCCCATTTTGGTAACCCCAAATTTTGTTAAATTTTACTTTTCCTTTATGTTAAGTTACCTAAAAATTTTGTGTGCCCAGTAGCGTACGCAGGATTTTGAAAAGGGGGGGGGGGGGGCAGGGACTTCAGAAAATTTAACAAGAACAAAGATCTGAATCAGAAATTCTTCCACCCAAAAGCAGTCCGAATTTTCGTCCACAATTCGGTGAAGAGCAAAAAAAAGGTCTTCACTCAAATTTAGTCCAATTTTTCGCCCAAAACTAGGTGAAGAGCAAAAAAAAAAGGTCTTCACTTAAATTTAGTCCGATTTTTTGCTCAAATTTAGTCCAAAACGTGGATGCAAGCCTAAAGGAAACGCACAAAACATTGCCCTTTTTGTGATCAAACCTTATGCCCGACTTGCAGAGGGGGGGACCATGCCGCAGTTTTGCATACTATTCTATGCAATTATACGATCCTGGCGACCCAAAGGGGGGGAGCCAAGGCCCAATGGCTCCCTCCCCCTAAATACACCCCTGTGTGTGCCTAGCTTAAATGGTTAAAAAGTTTAAATTTTGGAGGGACCTTCGTGGCACTCTCAATTTTTGTTATGTTTAGTATATTTTTAGCATCTAACTATTCTGAAAATTTGATCAATCTAGCTTTAACGGCTTAAAAGTTTAAAAATTTTGGAGGGCACGATTGAGGGGGATCCCCCTACCTGGAACCCCAGATTTTTTTCGGGCACTAGTCCTCTCTCATATCTTCAATCCTTCAAACTTTGAATACAGTGTGTTAAGCGGTTTAAAAGTAGATAGCCGGAAAAGAATAAGAAAAAAGAAGAAATACAGGATTCAAGTTGGGGTAAACAAACATAACCAAAAAAAAGAAAGGCGATTGATTGTGTGTTTAAAAATCACAAATCACTTTCCATCAAAATCGGTATTTACCGAGATATATCGGTTCAAACTCGTTCACTTTTTGCCCACTTTTGGCCTGTAAAATCTTGGTCACGTGACTGTGCGCCCCCAAACTCACTTTTCATAAACCATTTATAAGCACCCATATTGTGTACAAATTTCAGCTTTGCACGTCAAATGGTTTTTGAGTTATAGGCGAATTAATAGATCTTCATAACAAAAATCGTCATTTTTTTGTGTTTTTCGGTGTCTCAATGATCACGTGACCTAGGATTCCCAAAATTGGCACACATGGCGCTTTCATTAATTCTTATATTGAGGCCAAATTTCAACTTTCTAGGTTTTACTGTTTGCTTATAGTTATGAGCAGATCAATCCTTATCTGCCAAAAATCGCGAACGAAAACAAAGGTACTACGCGCTCACGTGAAGTCCCAATTACATTTTTGAGTTACGAGCACTTTTTCAAAGTTGTTCAGTAAGGCAAGCGCTTTCTGAAACTGCGGGAAAAAAAAGCTTGCCATTTGCAAATGTAACAAAAATATTACTGTTCAAACTATTAGTTTTTTTTACAAGCTTTAGAGGCCTAAGGGTCAATAACAATTGTTTCCTAGGTTTACGGGTACTTACAAATATAAAAATTTGACTCAAAAGACGAGTTTGCAATCATTGCTTGAAAAAGTTTTGGGAAGATTTTGACAAATTGAAACAAAATTTGATCCAAATGGTATTCGTATAAATTTTTTTTGAAAAATTTGGTTTCCCCTAATTATCTAACGCTGGTCCACGCCCTTCAGAAGGCTTGAGTTACCAAGAGAGCACAAACTATTCTTTTGGCATTGAATTACCTCATAACCCCCTTTCTAAATAGTTTTGGGAGCAGGCAAAGACATAAAAAATGTAAGTTTTGGAAAATTACTCAAAGGTTTTTAGTAAATTCAGGTTACAAAAAATGGGGAAATTAAACTGCCAAGTGATGTCATGGCCGCTTTCTGAGATGGATATCTACTAGATGATGGGACTGCCCCCACTTTCTGCAAGGTGTGGGCTTTCCTTCGATTTTATTTCAATCTTTCTTGTTGCTCTTATTTAAACACAGTTTTTGTATAAACAATAAAGCAAGTCATTCTACACTTAACTCCTACACCATGACTACTCAAGGGCCAAGACCAATCAAAAAAATTATTGCATTTTTGAAATTTTGAGTGCTGATTGAGTCGATTGGAATGCAATAACTTAAAACTCATCTAATTTAGCTTATTTGATGATTCAGTGCAACCATTGAGGCGCAACGTTTCAATCGCATTTGTCATTGCTTATTGATGATGCTGCAGTACTTCAAAAATTGTTGGACTTTACAAAAAAACGCTTGTACAAAACCACATAAATTACTCACAATGAATTGGTAATTTTCAAAATTGTAGTGTACGCTCTTTTAAAACTTATTCATGCAATTTGAACTTGAATAACCTTGCTCTTTACCTTGGTATTTGTGACGTTAGCTTAAAACATTTTCGAAATTGCAAAGGCTATTCGAAATTCCAATTCAAAATTGGCTGATTTTAACTCATGCAAAACAAACCCCTTAGTTCCGTTATTAAACTTGAATTTCAAAAGTTTAGAATTGTCAATATTGCTGAAACACTTAAGCAATGTTTTGTGGAGAAGTATCCATGATAAATTGAATAAGTTTTTGAGTGTTTTATGTTGCTAGTTTTAATTTAGAAACCAATTTTTATACACGCACCTGCTTAAATTAGACTTATTGTTTAGACATGGCGATGAACAATCGAATTGTAGCATTTCAGAAAAACCGTCTATTTTTTAAGCTGTTTCTTACGTATCTTGCCTAAACTCTTTATAATGTGGAAGAGATTTCCAATTAAACAAAAAAGTGATGGAAACGTCTATTTGAATAAACTTGACGATTTTATTTGAATAAGATTGACAATTTTATTTGAATAAGATTGACAACCAACCAAAACGACACATGAAATTGTAAAATGATTTTGGTTATTTTTTCTTTCAGTATCTTTCAAATCCGTCTAGAATGTACCAAAAATATCCAAATACTATAATACAGGGTGGGCCGTAAATAACGCACCAAAGCATATAAAACAATTCTGATAATTATAACAAAAGGGTGGGCCGTAAGTTACGCACCCAAGAATTAAAAGTAAATTGTGATGTGAAATATTATTATTATTATCAATATTGTTTAATATGCTTTGGTGTTATTATTATCAATATTGTTTAATATGCTTTGGTGCGTTATTTACGGCCCACCCTGTATATAGCAAAAATTGTTGATTGAGTATTACTGCAAAAATATGAAATACAATTCTTTTCATCTCATGCTATTTAGAATGTCTATATTGGTGTTTTTACAACAAATCATAAATTGGATCAACTTTTGGAGCAGAAAAACGGAACGATGCAAAAAGGTTTTTGATAAAAAAGCCTAGGTAAAATAAAACATTTTTCTAATACGAAACGTTTCAACAAAATTTAAGTCATTTTTAATCTTATTCGAAAAGAATCAAATTCAATCAAAACTTAGAGTAAATTCGTACCTACTGTCTAACCATGTTTGATTTTTTATGTAATGTTTACTGTTACCTTTGCCTTAAATTGAATATTGCGAAACGAAAAACAATACTGACAAAATATGATTCGAAATGGAAATTTATTTTTGAAACTTTGTCAATTTTAAGTTTGTATGTAATGTTTTATGAGCGTATTTGTGCTTTTACTTCAACGCAATAAAAAAAAGTTAGTGGAAAACAATTTGGTATCTTCTTTGCTGTATTTGTTGTCCATATTACGCACAATACTCTATTTCGGTCGGATAGAAAAAGCTATTTATACATCATCGAAATACCTGCTATGAAAACACAAGCCAATCAAGTTCAAGAATATTGATATATTATTTTTGCCCTGTTACTTAATTCTTTGTGACTATAAATGGTAAATCATATTCATAGGCAATCCAAATATGGATTACACGAGGCAGTTTACTTTGTTGGGTATCATGACAAGTTGTTGTTTTTTGCTCAAATTGATGGCTTTTTTTCGTTTACAAAGCTTTCTATCTCGACATTGATAAAGATAGATCCTTGCAATATCTCCTGTTTAAACGCTTCGCCTATCACGAAACGCTTTGCGTTCTATGCTTTTTCAATTCATACGTACACAAATATGACTGAAAATGGAGAATCTTGAAGCTCAAAGATAAAGATGATGGATCAAGAAACTGTTGTTCTTAGATCAAGCAAAAAAGATTTCTGTAGGATGTAAAATTTTGCAGAAATCTTGTAACAATTCCGCGATGTCGTATTCGCATCATGTTTTCAACTTAAAGGAAGTGAAGCATTTAACCAATGTGGTAGTTTACAATAGCTAAAATCGAAACATAATTTTTGATATTTTTTGTTCTCATTTTGGTGCTGCGGTTGAAAAGACATTCAACAAAACAAACATATCCCCCTAAAAAGTTTTTAGAAAACTTGAATTTGTTCTCTCAGCCTGAAGTTTCAGAAAAAAAGGGAGAAAGAATAATAAGTAACCTTTCAGTAACATCACGTGACCACACTAATTTTAGTAAACCTCAGCCTTTTTCGGGAAATTCCGGCCGGGAGAACAAACTCAGGGTTTCCAAACACTTTTTAGAGGGGATATATCTTTGCATTTGTTGAATGTCTTTTCAACCGCAGCACCAAAATCAGAAAAAAAATGTCAAAAATGACGTTTTTATTTTGGCTACAGTAAACTACCGGAATTTGCAAAATGCTTCACTCCCTTTAATCATTTTAAATTGTGATTGAAATTACTTAATTTTTCACCAAGTTGCCTTGGTCAGGAAATAGCAAAGGGACCGTTTAGTCTTCGAATCAAGCTGCTGCCATCTGTCTACCTCACTCGGTGGAGGCTTCACACTTTTATTGCCGAGCAGGGAAGCTGTAAATGCCAATTTTTATTGTCTTTGGTTTGGCACCAATGAGAATCGAACCCAAATTTACCGTTTCAGTAGCAGACGCTATATCCACTAGGACGCTCATCGGCTAAATTACAGAGACGATATAATACAATGACGTTATCCGCAACCAAATACCTATAAAAGGCAGCATATTTGTGTATCCTTTTAATGAAGCCAGAAAAATTGATAGGTAGTGACTATTTCTCAAAAAATTTTAAGTTAAAAATAATAAAAGAAAAATGATGTATATTTTTTATTTATTTTCTTTTTTTTAAGAATAAAGTTATTTTTGATTAAGAATAAAACGATTATTTTCTTTTTAGAATAAAACAAAATGAGGTATTTTTTTGTTCTTTTTAAGAATTAAAATGAAGTTTTGCGTTAGGGTTTGGGTTAGGATGAGGATTAGTTTTAGATAAGATTTGGTTTCGAGTTAGACTTGGGTCAGAATTCATAAAAAAGTAGAAATTTGCTGTGAAATAGTTTCTTCCTAATTAATTTGACTAAGACGTAAACTTAGCTTCTAAAAAATAAGATTCTATTAGTTTCGTATTTTAGTCAGGTACAACTACTGTCAAAACTGGAAAAAATTGGAAGAAATGGTTTCTCAACGGCTTTTGGTGCTATTGGGTGTGGAGAATAACATACCAAAAGTCTACCAAAATCCATCAATCAGAAAGTTGTTAAATTGGGGAGGGCAAAAAGGGGGATTTCAGAATATTAATAGGAATGAATAATCAACAAAACTACTGTTTGAGAAGAGCCATCAAAATGATCTTTTACACAGAGTTATTTTGTTCACTGAAGTTTTTAAAAGCATTAAATTGAAAGTGATGACGTCACATTTGAGCTGATGACGTCATTTATTAGCAAAAATTGTGTGGTTTGGAGAACAATATTGGATTTGGACTCAAATAAAATTGCAAACTAAAAGAGCTATAGATCAAAACTGATACATTATTTTGATTAATGTGATTTAACAAAAATATAATTAAATTTTGACAAAAAAGCATAACATTTAGACCGCAAGATATCACAATCATGTCATTTTTACAAAATATTACATATTTTTGTTTATTTACTAAGTTTTACTTACTTTAATTGCGATGCCAGTTGGATTTAATATCAAACTTAGAAACTAAAGTCAAGCTGTATCTGGAATTTGGGCAATGTTTGGAGAAATGTATGACGTCATATTGCGATGGCGCAATAATCCATCAATTTATAGCATTTACAAGATATTGCAAAAAAAGTCATATTCAGTGAATACAACTCTTGAAACTTTTGTTTTGTTTGGTGTGCTGATGAAGTTGCTTGAAACTGTAGTACTGGTATGCAGTTTTGACCTGTTTATATGCACCTCGCTTAAGTTTTGTTAACTTTTGTTAACATTTTCATGATTACATGCACATTTTAAAACCATCTAATATTCAGCAAAATCAATAATCATTTTAATTTTTTTGAGCCGCATTATTTTGCCTATCGGAAAAAAGTAATTAATCTCTAGGTTTTTGGACATGTCGTGATAAAACCCTTTATTTTCCGATTCTAATAAAATAAAACACTTTATTTAACATAGTGACGTCATCAATCATGACGTCACTATGTTAAATTTTGCTAACTGTCACAAAAGTTGTTTTTTTCTGTTTGATTTCAATCTTGTAAGAGCAATTGGGGCAAGATGTGCAGCAAAATTATACTTTTTGCTCATCAGCACTTCAAAGGCATCGTTTTTACGACGATCCTGATCGCATGATCTGGGTTCAACCCGCACCATGGTCACCTTGTTGCGTCCTTGGATAAGACTCTTTACGATGATTATCTCTGTTTGGTGGCTTCGAACAAGCAGCAAATTCAATGGCAACAATTCAAAGAAATCCAAAGGAACATTGGATCACTGGAAACTCCTAACCAGGTGGGGGTTCCTCCAACTACGAAGTAGTCAATGCAATGAAAAGTGTGCGGATCGTCCAATATTTAGCGTCTGACACTATCCGGTGACAGGAGGGTAAATATCCGCAACAACAACAACGCTGCAACAACAATTGTTGTACTGTAATGCGTTGATTGCTGGGATAACTAGTTTGAGCCAGTTTATTTTACACAATGCCTAATTAGGGCAGGTAGCTGAAGATTTGTGTCAGCATCATTTAGTTATAGAACATATAAATCACTCCACAGTTCGCAAACATTTTATTCGGGGTGATGGTAATGATAGTGCTACTTGCACTCATTGCTCAAAACCAATATCGTGTTAAGATAGTTCGACTAGTGGTCTTTTTCGACACTTGAAAAGCAAGCACAAACTTAGCTTAGAAAGCGAAAAAGAAGATCAATCTTGAAAAACAAGCACAAACTCAGCTTAGGAAGTGAAGAAGAAGAAGACGTAGGTGAGACGGAGCCCCCAACACGGGAATGCTCCCGCGATGGGGACTCCGCCTTATCAACGTCACTAGGGGTTGAAAGCATTACCCATTTAGACGTGGAGAGAGCGTTAAGGTGTTGTCAAAATGAATGTAAGACAAGATGTTTCTGTGAACTATTAAATTAGTTCTGCCTATTTCATTTCAGAAATAATTTAACTTGTTAAAAATCAACTTTGTTCTTCTAAAAAGGCAAAAATTAAGCGGAAATCGATTACGTCGTTTCTGGAAGGTAAAAAGGAAAGTTTGCAAAGTATTGTCTCTCACCTTGCAGCTGTAGCTAGTTTTTCTATCCACGCTTTAGGCAAGAGTAAGTTCATTCATGAGTTTATCAGAGCCAAACTTGATGCGTTTGTTGTTGGTACGTTTGTTATTCATTGTATTGTTGTATAGCGATGCATATTGGAAAATTCCGGTTTTTTTCTGGAATCCCAGAATGAAGTAAAACAACCCAATTTCCCAGTTTTCTTTCAGAACAATTTCATAGTATAGTGCTCTTCTCATGAAACCATTTTGGAAAAATGTACCATTTAAAATTCCAAGCGAATCAACGACTCAGAGTATTAAAAATTCGAAACAATTTGTATTTCGATGATAAAAAAATAGCCGCCATGACGTCATATCCATATTCTTAAACATTAATAAAAATTTGCTGGCTCATTTATTGATACAAAAGCACTAAATTTGGAGTACCAAAATTTCGTAGTGAGATCACCTCGACGGAAAATTCAAGCTACACTGAACATCACCATCTGCGTGAAAAAATTCATACCGGTACTTCAGCACTGTAGCACGCTTTCCGATTAGACCAGATAGGCACATACTACAGGAAACTTTGACCTTGTGACGTCATTAAAAAAACTAATACATCATTAATTTACGGTGAATAACTTTTGAGTTTTGACTCAGAAGTAGGCATTTTACCTATGTAAAAAATATATGCGTAGCTTTGCTGTCCTGAAAGTGAAGAATAAATCTCATATCACCATCTTTAATGTTACCCTCATATTATGTATTTTTAGTTCTTGTAACGAGCACGTGGAGTTTAAGCTAAAATTTTGCCTGGTGCTATCACGTTGTGGTTTGAATGAGCTAATAATTTTATTTTGATCTCGGAACATCTTTAATTTTTGTCTTAATTTGCGTTTGAACATCATAAACTATTTTACTTTAAAACACAATCTTTTTAGCTCATAAATGACGACAAAAGCTAAACGTGAGGTCATCACTTATATTTTACTATTTTCAAAAACTTTAAATGATAGACTCACTTCGTGCCAAAAATTATTCTTCTAGCTTTTCGTAAAGAGCAGTAATGTTACTGGTCATATTTTCGACCGCTATTTATTTCGGGAAATTTATTTTTTCACCCCCAAATTTTTCGACTTTGCGATGGGTGGATTTTGGTAGAAATTTTGTATGTTATTCTCCACATCATGTAGCACCAAAACCCGTTCCAAAACCATTTCCAGCAATTTTTTCCATTTTGGGCCCTTTTTTGGTGTAGATTTACTCGACTATTTGTTATAACAACAACGGCGTTTTGTAATAGAATTTAGTATTACGACATACCAACGCTTTTATGTTCAACAAGCGTTTACGTTGAATTAAAAAAGATAATTAAAAAATTATTTCGAGGGAAACTCAAGTACCATGATATTTACTTTGCAATTTAACGCTTGTTCATATTAGTTTAAATTGTTCAAAGCCTTTAATTTCAAAGAAACACGCCTAACATTAGAACAAAATCACTATCCTAACATATTGTGTAAATAATATTAACACGCAACAATTAAATGCGTTTTGAGTTCTTGGCTGCAGAGTTTTGTTGTTTGGGAACGTATTACTCAAGTGCTAGCTTTCATTAAAACAAACTGAGCGACAAAGCCTATAGGACAGTGGTTCTAAAACTGGGTTCGATCGAACCCCAGGGGTTCGATGAGTCGGGATCAGGGGGTTTAGCGGAGATTAGGAAAAGTATACACATTACACTCGCTACGTGTATAGCAATCACAGTCCTCTGCTAAACACTATTACGACCAAACGCGTCAATTGACGAACACGGCTGATATGCAACAGATGCATAGTTCATTTTGGGCCAGGGCTTGCCCAAAGTGTGCGGCTGGCGACTGATCTCGAGATTTACTATGTTTCTTTCGATACTTTCAAGTTTTTCACCAAAAAATACTTTTCGCAAATTTGTTGACGCTGGTTTTATAAAACATTAATTTCAAATAATTTTTTGTAAATCTTGTTTCGTTAACAACGCCACTACGAGTTAGAAAGCAGCAAATTTGCGTTACATTGGCCTTTGCATAAGCTGGGGTGTAACTACTGTAATTTTGTTTCATTACTTGCATTTTTATTACCGCGCAGTTTGCATTTCTAAACGAAGGGTCGCAGCAGCTGTATAATGAATAGTATGTTTCGCGGAAGATGTGTTCAGTAGTACACCCGTTTGGGAACAGGCGTTGCGGGGGCTAATTAGAAGCTTTCCTATTTAGCTTAGTAATTCAACAACTTTCAAAATTTAAAAATCCCAACTATGCTATAACTTGTAAACATGTTTAAGATCCGACCAACAAGTGGAGGATGAATTGACTTAGCAAAGTGATTCTTTAAAGTCGCTCTAAAAACGAGCAAAATTTCTTCCAAATTGCGCTAAAATGGCTATTTTTTCTATAAATTGCAAAAATCGCCCAGCGGCAGAGGGCTTTGTTCACAGATGTCGTCCATGATGCATTTTAAACGTGCAGCAGTTCTTCAACACATCGGATGCTGGATACTTGATACATCGGATGCTGGATGCTGGATCAAATTTCCACATACACAAATGTTAGCTTTTGGCTCAAGCCCCTCCTTTAGCAAAATCCTAGATATGGTGTAATAATACAAAGGATTGTTTTTGTTGTGCAATAAAAAGTTCTTTCATATACTATAATTCAACAAACTTTAATTTTCGGTAAACACAAAACGAAGTTTAATTGTATTAAAGGATAACTCCGGTATAAGAAGTATTTAATTTGATAGAAGAATGCAAAACTAATGTGAACAGTATTCGGGATAAAGCTCATCCAAACATTTTATGAAAATTGTGTGGCCCGCCTCTCAAAAACTTTGGGCACCCCTGCTTTAGGCTCAAGTTTGTTAACAAATAATTTTAACAAAGGGTTCGGTGAATACCCGCATAAAACTTGTGGGGTTCGGTACGTCCAACAAGTTTAAGAACAACTGCTATAGGATATAGGTTTAAAAAAAAAGTGAAATTAGGCTTTTTCGTATGTCAATATTCTAACCTTTTTTTGGTTTTCTTCTTTGTTTTTTGCTTTGTTTGCAAAGGAACCAATATGGTTTAGAAAAGCGTACAGTACACGTATTGGCTACAAGCCTACAGTAATTGTTCGCTTAGAGTGGACGAGGCGCTCTGGTCGAAGATGAGTCCTTGAACTGGTTGCATGTTTTGGCGTAAGGCCCGTTTTACCGATCACACATTTTTCCGTGCGTAAATACACATGTCATTTGTTTGCATGCATTTTGCCTTTTTTTGGATTTATATTGAAAAATATATCACGCGTAGTTGTAATTACATTTTATTCAACTACTTGCCTTGGCCAGGAAACAGCAAAGGAACCTTTTGGATTTTGAGTCAAGCTGCCACCTGTTAATTGTTGAACGTCAAACAGAGAAACTGTAACTACTAATTTTTATAGTCTTTGGTTTGACCCGACCGGGAATCGAACCCGAGTATACCGTTTTAGTAGCAGGCGCTCTATCCACTCGACCACTGATCGTACTTGCGGGTGGAAATACTCGTGATCGGTAAAAGCTACTTAATACCACTAGATTAATGAAAATTTGATTCTAATCAATTCAATTTAATTCAATTTATTTTCCCAAACGCAACCAAGCGCAGGAGGGTTGCAGCGAAAGACCAATTGGTCATCTAATGTCTGCTGCACCCAATCGCATTGAAACTTGCACAGGAAAATTTGTCGCAATGGCTTACAAAGATGAACAAACAAACACTTTAAAACATACACATCAATTTACAAATATGATGGGCAAGTCGTGCTTTATGAGAGGGCCGATAACTACCTACATAAATAAAAATAACAATGACAATAAAATTAGCCTTGTATTGTCTCATGCCTTCCCCCTCCCTTCACTAAAAAAATAATTAACTGACTGAGATCACACATAATCTCAACATGAATTGAAAATAACAGCTTCATTTTTGGCTCGCTCCAACTGCTATTTTTGGTTATTCCCATCGTATAAGAGTTAAACATTATCGAACAGTGATTGGACATAAATTTCCAGTAAATCATCCTTTCTTAGGTATTATAGCAACATTGAACAAATAACATACAAATTTATACCCACGAACGGAAATGGTAGGCCGTCCAGCACTTAATTGTATAATGTATTATATAAATGCAGTTAAACATATATTACATTGTTGCCTTTAAAAACACACAGATTAACATAGAATTTAAAGCAAAGAGTGACTAAAATTAAAATAATACACCATAATCAGGATGAGTTTGGTGAAAGCCAACTTAGCCATATAACAAGCAGAAAAAAAAATAATAATAATAATAATAATAAAAAAGAAAAAATAAATAAATACAGAACTTTTAAAAATTTTTTGCTATGGCACGCTGGTATTGTATTTTAGCAGCGCATTTGATTTAAAGTATCGCTTAAATTTGAAAAACGAACACAGTCGGTATTCTGTGGGAACATTCTTCCAAACATTTATACAGGTATGACGAAGACTCTTTTGACTTGTTTTTTAATCATTCAATTTAAAAAATAAAACGAAATTGCAGTTGGCTTTTCAAGGTTTCTGATATATTTGTTCCTTTATTGCTAACCTCTAATCGCCTAATGTGATATTTACCCTTGCAAAACAAACTACTACATTTACTTAATTTGTGTGATAAGTTTTATTGCATTGTGAGCAATGAAATACTGCAAATACTCAACTCAAATTGCTTATATTTACGGTATTACATTTTGACCAGTTTAATTTGTTTGTTTATTGCATTTCGACTAGAGTAATCGCTTTTTAATTGTTTATTTTGGTTAGTTATGGCTACTATATTATTATTTTCTTTTCAAAAACTCATTTCGAACCACAATCAGGTTTAAGATCACATTTAAATCACGACAAAGAAGGCTTGGCCAAGTCCAAGCCCACTTTGTGTCATAATTTTCTGAAATTGTAAAGTCATGCTCAAATACTGCAATTACTATATATTTATATTTTGAGAGGAATGCCATTATTGCAGTAATACCAATTGAGACTTTATTTTGATGGTACTAATTTTTGGAGGAAAGAATTTTGTAGCGTCGAAGTTATTATTTACTAATTTACATAAGTGATTCTTTAGGGGGCCAAAAATTTAACATGTTTGTTTTTACAAAAGTTAAGCGCATTTTTGCTTAAATGACTAAATTCGTTAGTGATACATTATTAGCCAATTTTTGTTAAACAAAAGACGATTAAGGGACAGGGAGATTTACGACTTTGCGGTAACTTTTGCGTTCCACTTTTGGCGTATAATCAAAGCGTAAGAGCAAAGCCTTTTTTTAACCAACTCAGCGTACGCTTGGCGTATGCTCACCTCCAGCAAAAACACAAAGCCTGGCTTCTGTCTTTTCCAAAAGTCAGAAATATTTTCAATTGAATCTAGGCCTATTTGAGCTTCTAAATGTGGTGGTTAACAGTTTTCTTTCACGTAGGAAGATAGCTGTTGGAAATACAGGTACTGATAGTACTTTTAGAAATTTAAAATTTTGCATTTTTTCAGTAAAAATGAAGTCATGGTATATGACAAAGCTTTATCGTGCAAACAAATATTGAGGACGATAATGTCGATTTGAATTATGATAAGATAGTGTCTAGTTTGTGCGTAAATTCTGTAGCAGTTATGATTTGAAGCTTTCAATCATTTGGATATCTAAGAATATCTTGGAAACTTATAAAAAAATTTTAGAATTAACAAACTTCCAAATTGTCTAGAACTATTATAGTGAGTTGCCATATGATTCCAAAATCCAGTCACTTTAGTGTTAAGTGAAATACTTCCATTGTACTTTAATGCTTAGTTTAGATTGTCATCTGACTGCGGGTGATGCAAATGCACTGAAATGTTCAAGATTTTGATTGCTTTCACAGAAACTTTAAACGTGTATAAAATAATTTTAGATTTCAACCGCAAATAATATTTCTACCTGGTCTAACTGAAATTGTATGTATGACTTGGAGGTCAAAGATGAGATTTTGGGTTCAAAAACAAACAGCATTGGTAGGATAACAAACAAGTAACCGATGGTGCAGCTATTCAGCCATTCCGTGCAAATCGATTTTTAAAATTATATAATCGGTTTTTTTAAATTGCTTGCATTGATTTCTTGCATTTTAGGCTTGAAGATACCAGTTATTAAGTATAGAAAACTGATTTGATATCTGCAAAATTTAAATTGCACCACTGCTTTTAATTAACTAGAACGTGACATCGCAAGCGATATTAGGGGACTTTGCGGCATTATCCAACTTTTACTGAACTTTATTACACTTTAAAATAGTGATCCGATTGCTTTAAATGAATTTGTAAAAAATGTAGTTCTTAGTAGTCAGAGCAGTAACTTAAATGCGCCCCTTTCAAAATTTGTTTCACTAATTTAAATAGCTTTGTGGTTATTTGAGTTCAAAACTCAAATCTCTAAAAGTTATCAAAAATAATCGAGTAACATCATTCAAAAAGCTCGCATAACAGTGTACAATACAATGCCAAATTTTAGCACTTTTTACGAGTTCTTAACAGTTTTTCACTCCATTTGAAATAACATAAAGCGATCACTAAAATTCCAGCGACTAACAAGCGAATTTCGTAACATTAACGTAACTTATAGCCATGTATCATTCTGAAAACGCTCTTTCGCATCGCAATTCAACATATAGTATTGTTATACCGGTTTTTTCAAAATTAAAGCCCCCTTCTCAATAGCACAAACTAAATTAAAAAAGTGCTGAAATTAAGCAAATTTGAAACAGGCATTTATTTAATTTCCTCAATCATTTATGCATTTCCTACATAGCCTTCATTCTCGAGTGGTATAATTTGACAAATTGCAAAAAAACGAGGAGAATCAACAATTATTTTCCCTGGTAAATGCTTCACTCACAAGTTGTCACAGGTTGATGAAAATAATATGGTAAACTTTCGCAGTTTTCTATATGCCCTTCAATTAACATGAACTTTTGGGTTAATTATTGTCCAACATGGCATTACCAAGTTTGGAATGTTTTATTTTTTTCTAATATTAGGCTACTGGTACTCTTAAAATTTGATATGTCTAGCTGGAGTACTTCGTATTTAAGATTTAAAAATTTTAAGGGGCCATTTGGCAGGGTCGTCGCAATGTGGCCTACCAAATTTTGTCAATGATTTCTTTGATTTATATTTGATTTATATTAACCTATCCAATAGATTTCATTGGATTAGATTTTGTAGTAAATAGAGGGAGGTGTCAACATAATTGTAGGACCCCGGTACAATGAGATCCTCAATATTTTTTCACATTAAATTTTTACCTTAATTGAAAATTTTATTTGTCTAGCTTAAGTGGCTTAAAATTTTGAAGGATTTGTTGGAGGAGGACTCTCCAATTGTGGCACCTAGTCATATTTTATTCACCCGTTCTGATAGTATCTTTCTTTTATAGTTACCTATTCTGAAAGTTTCATGTGTTTAGCTTGAATGGTTGAAAAGTTTAAATTTTAAAGGACCTAACTGAGTATTCCCCAATTTTAGTACCTCAAACTTTGGCAATTTTATCTTTCCTTGATATTTGCCTAACCTGAAAATTTGATGTGCCTAGTTTAAAAGTTTGAATTTTGGCGACCCCATGTGGAAAGGACCCCCCATTCTGGCACCCCTAATTTTAAAAAATTCTATCTTTCTTTTATTTTTAGTTACCTGAAAAATTTTGTGTGTCTAGGTTAAAAAGTTTGAATTTTGGAGTCCCTGTTTGGGGCAAAACCTTCTTCATGGCACTCCCAATTTTTATTAGGTTTAGTTTATTTTTAACATCTAACTATTTTCAAAACTTGATTCATCTAGCTCTAAAGGCTTAAAAGTTCAAAATTTTGGAGGACTCGATTGAGGGGATCCTCCCAACCAGGCACCCCCGATTTCAATTGGCATCTAGTTCTCTCTGATATTTTCAATCGCTTAGACTTTGCATACAGTGCGTTTAGCGGTTCAAAAGTAGATAGCCAGAGAAGAACAAAAAAAAAAAAAGCAGGAAAAAAAAGAAAAGAAATGTAGTATTCAAGTTGGGGTAAACGAACATAACCAAAAGAAAAGCGATCGATAGTGTGCTCAAAAATCACTGATCACTTTCCATTAAAATCGGTATTTACTGAAATATATTGGTTCAATATCGTTCACTTTTTGCCCATTTTCGGCCTGTAAAATCTTGGTCATATAGCCGGGCGTACCCAAGCTCGGTTTGCATAAACCATTTATAACTACCCACATTGTGTGCAAATTTCAACTTTGCACGCCAAATGGATTTTGAGTTATAGGCGAATTAATAAATTCTCAAGCAAAAAATCGCCATTTTTTATGTTTTTTGGTGTCTCAGTTCATGATCGCGTAACTTAGGATTACCAAAACATGACGCTCTTATTAATTCTCATGTTGAGTACAAATTTCAACTTTCTAGGTTTTATAGTATGCTTTTTCTTGTGAGCAAATCAATCTTCATATGCCAAAAATCGCGAACAAAAAAAAAGGTACTACGCGCTCACGCGAAGCCCCAATTAAACAAAATTAAACCCGGAAAAAATGCTCATTTTTGCGTCACAAATTTGCGTAGTTGGATATCGCCACTTTTGGCAGTAAAGTACAGTATTTCAAGTGGCGGAAAATGCTGTTTGGAAGCACCTATGCCAAATCAATTAAGGTATGGATGATGAATAGTTTCCAATTTGACTAAACTTCATTAATTAAGCTGTAAAGTTGAGTTGAACAGGATGGCTATCCTTAAATACCTGCATCTTCATCACCTAATATGGATAGTCGACCATAAGAGTCTACTTTTACCAGCTTAGAGAGACGTTTCACCTTATCAATATGTCATTGCCAAAGAAGCCCTTTAAAAAATTATCAAGCGACTTGGATCCAAATCGCGTCTTAAAAATAGCGAATGAGAACAAACTTTATTTTCAACTATTCTAACAGAGTTGTTTTGAGCGGCGGCATTTTGATCAAGTTCACCTTGTCTGCAAAAAAGAAATATCATAAGCGATGTCGTGAAGAAATATTTTTTCTCAATTTTCATACCCAGCTAATTTTGTTTAATTTTGCCAGCTCGGATCAAACTTTACCCCACACCCGTCCAAAATTTAATTTATTTTCATAAAAACAAAAAAAATACGTTGATGCTCTATTGAAAACATTCTCTCATTGAAAAAAATTGACCCATAAATGGTTTGCTTAATCAAGGGTTCCGACGATTTTAAACTAAGATGATTAAATAACCACAAGCGCTCATGGGCCTTTTAAACCTTAAAAGTTGAAAGAAACCTTTTTGAGGAAAAAAGTGTTTTAGCTGCTCCATGAGCTTGTTCAGATAACTATTGCAAATTCTGTAAAAGGACTATAATCCAAACCTTGACCTTTAGTTTCCAGACTATATATTTTCGTTCCACTAAATGCTCGACTTCTGATATGCATGAAATCAGTAAAAATAGGAAAGTTTCAAACAAAAACATGTTTTGTATTATTCAAAGGGCTTAGTATACAAAAAATTCTGATTCAAAACATGAAATGTACTAATACTGAAATCGTATCTACTCCAACTATGGTATCATAACATAACGTGGTATGAATAACAAAAACAAAAACATTCGGTCTAGTCATGTAGGTAAAAATAATGGGGTATTCTTAGAAGAGCAATAGCATGACTCAAAGTCTACTAAAAGCTGCTTCCATATACTGTACATGGAACTTCTTCGATCAGTTACTGAGACAGCTGGGTTGTGCCAAGATTGTACTACATGAGCCACATTCTTTTGACAAAAGCAGGAGTGTCCAAAGTACGGCCAGAGATGATCTTTTTCATCTTTTTTCCTGCGAAATAACCATTTAGTCTGCAGTTATGCAAACGAAGGATTTTTTGCGACCCAAAATGCGCCACAATTAGTCTGATGACCCTTTGTTTGTATTTAACTACTTTACGGCCAAAGTGCCCCCAAAGTAGGAAAATTGAAAATATTTTTAGATCTTCACCTGTTTCCTTGACTCATTTATGCATCTTTATACATTGGCTGGTGGTCTTGATCGGACCATTGACTCATTATAGAGTAGACTGGAAACGAACAGCTTTGTCTTTTTTTCTTTACGATTCTTGTTCTAAAATAAGTCGATTCTTCCAATCATTGTGACCTTTTCTTCTTGGTTCACTCGTTCTACGAATATATCCAATTAAATCAGTCGAATACGAGTGATAGCAAAAAGCCTTTGCAACAAGAGCAAACTTTTTCTACAATCCTCTTCTCTTTTTTACAGCGCGTCTGTTTCTAATCTGCTACATAAAGAGTCTATGACCTGACGATCATCAGACCCCTCGCGAAATACATCCGTTAGCCTCAAAAAATTTGGACAGTTTTAATTGGTTCAAGGGTTTTCTTTTTTAGTTATCTTCAAACAACTTATTGTTAGTTCAATACTTAAAAAACAAAATTCTTCAGATTTTCAGTTTTACTTGTTTACTATCACAAGTATTAAGTTATTATCTTACTGGTAATGGCGGTGCTACTAGGCCTTTTCTTGAAGGCCAGGGCAAGCGAACCAATTAACCTCCAGCCAGGTCAACAGCCTAGAATTTTGAATTTTGTGTATTTTCGTAATTCGCATTAACGAAATCATTCTGGGCAATTTTTGAACTTGACATAATGATGATTGCTAAGGCTGAAAAATACAGTATAGCCTTGTTTTGAACGTATGTGTGTAGTATTTTATCTAGGGCAGAGTTGTAAACAAAGTAGTTCAGGCCCGAACCCGAAAACTAATTTGAACCCCAAATCATGCCCCTAAAAAAAAACGAAAGTTAAGTTAGGTCTGAAAAATTTAGCAATGCTGCCAAGCTATTTTGATTATATTTTTGTGCGCCCAAGACAAAAATCACGTCTCAAGCCCGAGTTAAGCTCGAAATTTTGTCAACTTTAGGCCCAAACCCGACCCAAAAAGCCCGGGAGTACTTACACCTCTGATCAGGGGCGCCCAAACTTTTTGTAGAGCTTTGGTTTGATTGTATAGAGGAACGGGCCCCAGCCAACGTCTACCGGCGGAGTTTTAAGTGAACACCAAACAAAAAAGATCTTCGTTAGAAACTGATGCACTTTTTACCGGAAATTTGTGTGAAAACCACAATAAAGTGTTCGCCAGAAATTGTTATATTTGCTGCAATTTTTGATGTTATCCTATGCTAAAAATGACAACAAAATAACTGAAAGTCTTTGCCGGTGATTTTTTTTTTTTAGCAAAATTACCTCTAAATAACTTAAATTCCTGAGACCACTCGCGGGCCACACAAAATCGTTTCGCAGGCCGCACTTTGGGCACCCCTGATTTAATCAATAACATGTTAAATTTGAATATTTTTCTACGTTCAGGATGGGCATTTGGGCACATTCCAAAAAACAATTTTGCTGTGCTCTGCTGCTTGAAATCTGATGGGTGGCATTCAAATATCTGAAAGGGAAATTTTGCTATTCGTCAGAAAGTTGTCGTGTTGTAGGAAGAGGCTGGGGAAAATGTCACAAGACATCCTTCGTTTAAATTTATTTTAAGCAGTCCCGGTAAAAAGAACTTTCAAAAGAAAAATCAAGAGAAAAGAACAAAAATTAATTATCAATTGGTTTGGTTTTTCAATTTTTTTGCTCTTTTATTTTTGCCTGATTGACTGATGCAAAAGCGTAAATGGTTTAAATATACCAGCAGCTAATGGATGACTATATTGGCGCGAGACAAAAATGCAGCCTTGAGTCATTTTAAATACTGAGTCATATTGTATTTTTCAATTTTTTGACGTATCATTTTGACTGCAAACGCTTTTGAGTAATAACTAAAGAGAAAATTAGTAAAATAAATTGGAGAACTGCCAAAAATTGCATGCAAAAATACACATTGCAAAGGAAAAAAATATAAAAAAGATGTGCTAAAATAGAGTTTGCGCTTTGAAAATATTGTTAAAAAAACGTTATTGATATTGATGTTTGCATAATAACTTAATAATACTTCAACTTTTTTTGAGCTTATTTACCATGTTGGATGCGCAATTAACATTTGACAAGTTAACGAGCACAATTGCTTGAGAGTAGGTGTTAAAACACCTAAATTACGATAAATTAGCGGTGAATTTAATGTTATCTTAGATTAATTAATTTGGCATATTCCAGTACACAAACATACGTCATTATATAATTTTACCTTTTAACAGTGCCTTATTTATAAATATAGAACTTAAATCATTTAATATGTGTTATTATACAGAACATTAATGTAGCCACACACTACTTAAAACAACTCAATGATAAAAACCAATGTTTTGCTAGATTCATAATGGGTATGAAAGTTATTTCAATATTTTTCCATGATCTCAATTAACAGTGCGTTAGATGCAGACCGAGCTTGAAAGTAGCTGAAGTTCAATTACACAATTCGAAATTTCACATTACACACAGTTCATTCTGTACTGCAGACTGACATTTAAAATTCTCGTTTTTGTGCAGGTTATAGCCTATCTAACTCGAAGCGAAACAAAAAAGCAGAATTTGGTAAACGCTCTTGGCCCACCATGTTTGGCCCACGATAGGTTTCATCATAGTTATTTAATAAAGAGTTTAAAAAACTTTAAATTATATAATATTGCGTTCAAAAGTCTAGGAAATCGTTTTGGTCTTTGTGCATTATTTTTCTTTGTGGACATTTTTTTGCATGATCGCTATTGATTAAAACGGAAAGTGTGGAGTTCAATTTGATCATGATCCGGTCAAATCGGATTGGACGCTGTTTTTCCAGCGGATCCTCATCGTTGTAAAATATTTTCGCAAGAAGAAAAGCTAAAATTAAAATACAACGACGCAGAAATACTAAATCTCTAACATACTAACACACTGCAAAAACACTAAACCTCTAACATACTAACACACTGCAAAAATATTAAATCTCTGAAAACGGACATAATGTTTACAGCCTCCTGAAATAAAACTTTATACTGCCTTTCTGCCCCGAACAATTTGTCTACAACCATCATTGAATTAGTTTATTTTAGCATAAATGATTGATACCGCTCCCGTTCTAGTAGTGAACATCATCAGCGCTGTGTCAATCGGTGAGAAAATTACAAACTAATTGCGCCATTTTAAAATTATTTTTTACCACGTGCATTTGAAAATGGTAACTGGCAAATCGACTAGGATATTCCATTTTTGTGAAACTAACCTGCAAGTTTTGGAAATCTCTGTTAACAATAAACTTTGATATTAACTACACAAGGGAAGTTAGAAGAGCTCTTGAAACTAAAGATAAGAGGGTTTTCGATATTCAACTAACTTGGTGAGTTTACATTTTACAGCCTAGGCCTATCCTGCATTTTTTGCCTTATCGTCCGGTGCAGGTTGTATCATGAATTGAGGAGATGGAGAGATTCAAGTTTAGCTCAGCTACTGTACTTGTTCAGTAGTTGTAGTCGAGTACCGCAGTTTACAAATTGTCTGCATAACCATTTGCTCTACGATTAAATTGTCTCTGAAAAATAGTCTAGACTTTTCGACTTAGTCGCACTAGTTTAATGGTTACCACTAACTTAGGTGATTTAGCTCAAGCTAATACTGTCATCGGATTTGATGATAGATTACCAGTTAGCATAATCGGTAATGCTGTTGGTTCGTTTAATGTAACCACATTAAACCATTCGATTCTATCATAAGAAGAAGCCAACAGCTTGGTTCTTTCGGCTCGGTTAATTGACGTAATAGCTTGGTTAGGCTGCACTCGTAGATGCAGCCTTCTTCTTGGCTGCTGATCTATTAGGGTTTTGCTAGCCTAGAAATACATTCCATAGGCTATACCACCATTTGATACGTTTTGGCTTGAGCAGTTGAGCACCATTTTATATCATTGATAAAACTTCACAATTGGCGATATCAAGAACTTTTTAAAGGTACTACCGGATCACCACTATGTACCTTTTCATTAAGACAAAATTGCCGGTTATAAGCTCTTAGCTGCTAGCGCGATATATGCTAGCGTTACATTGACCATTAGGGTGGTCCTTATTTCAAAACTTTGGAAAACTATACGGGAACCGGGTTAAATTTGTTCGTTTTCGATAAAAAACTGTACATGCAAAATATCTCGGAGAAAAATTAAAGTTTACAGGTTGCACATGAACAGCAAAAATTTGAGATTAGTCATATGTTACCGTATATGCAATATTACACATCAGTAGACGAGCACGGCTCTATCAGAACAGTTCTAACAAAACGCACCTTTGTTTGGAAGAAAAAATTGCGATTTTTCAAGGTAATCCGGTTTACACTCTCAATCACAGAACCAAAATTGTGCAAAAATGTTGACACAAAGCCAAGTAAATCAATAAATCATCAACCTAATAAAACCACATTTAACGCAAATCGGTTGATCACTGTGACATAAAATGCCGCTTTGTATCTAAGACAATGTTTAAAATTTTAACAGTGTTTTCACAACGTTTGACAGACACGCAGTAGCGCATCAGCAGTGTTTGATTACGATGCTTAACCTCCACAGTTAATGCTTACTGCGTTTTGTACCAGCCGCGGCTCCGCACTATCGATCCTGGTTGCTGCCCCAGGCTGGTGCGTACCACAGTTAACCCTCGTGGGATAACCTGGACTCGCGCTCGCCTCAGAGCTTCCGGTGTGAGGAGGGGGAAACCGTGGTGGTTTACTGCAGTCTTTTACTGTTCTTGTTTAGTTTCTACCCCACGTGACAAACTCATTAGGGGAAAACAGCCTGTAATGTTTTTTCAGTTTCTAATTTTTAACTGAACTTCTTGTGCGTTAACTTCGGGCCCATGCCCATTGAGCATTGTAGAAACTGGGAAGACAGTGTACAAGTCAATTATACATCATATATTTTCTATATATCTTCTCCTGTATTCGGAAGTTGTTTGCCTCAATATTTTCGACTGGAATCATTTAAGTTGCCAAGTATTAATTTCTGGATAAATTTCAAAACTTCATACGCTAAGCAAACTTGTTTAGATACTTAGCGAATCTTTAAGGCTACCACAAGCAACAAAAAAGATGACCTGACAGATTTAGATGTGGACAGTACAAATGCTCTGATCCATAGACCCTCATGACAATGGTACCAAAATTTTCTTCTGCCTCAAAGGAGAATGTTAGAGAATAGAATCAATGCTAAGAGGCAACAGGCAAGTCCAAAATAATAAACTGAGCAAAGAATTTGAAAGATCATTTTAAGAAGAATAATAGCCCGTAATATTCTCAACATATTCTTTTTTTTTAAGTTTCGATTAATAACTTAACCACTTTCAATCTTATTCAAATTTATTCTCACAAGTCCATCACCTGCCTCTCATCACTTCTGGCATCTGCATAAAACATCTGTTCAAAATTGCCCCAATTCCAAATGGAATCAATTAGTCTCAAGCAAATGGCATTGTTTGAGCATTAAAAGAATGGAGATAGGCTTAGAAAGTTTTTGCTATGGGGTAATATGTTTTTTCGCATGAATGTCTCAAACACTAAAAGCAAGAATTTGGTGCTTGTATCTCCGTTAAAGCAAAACTTGAAGAAAATCAGAAATTGGTTAGGGGCGCCAGAACTGATTATGGTGCCCCTAAGCAGAGGTGGAGTCGAGGACACAAAGCTCGAGGCCAAGGACATGAAAAAAGTTCGAGGCCAAGTACAGCCCTTCCGAGGACCGACGCTCTCGAGGCCAAGGACAGGAATGCTCGAGGCCAAGGCCAATGACCAAGGACACAAAGCGGAAGTGATCTCCAAAAAAAAAGATCTTTGCTCAAAAATCAAAAAAAGAGCTGTCCTCGAGTCGAGTACAGGGCATTTTCGAGGACTTCCAGACTTCAAGGCCAAGGACTTCAAATCGTGTCCTTGAGGACTCCACCTCTGCCCCTAACTTATGCTGGCCATAATCAGTTTACCATACGCCACAACTGCATGGTAAACTGATTATGGCAAGCACAGACCAAAGCATTATTCCTTGTATTTGCACAAAACTTGCCAAAATGTAGAAAATATCCTGGACTTGCAAAAAACGTGGCAAAATCGCATTGACAAGAGAATGGGGCAACCATAATGAAAAGATTCTCTGGTCGGCTTTGGTAAATGTCTAAGTAACTAGTGGCTTAGGTTTTTTTGAACCAGAGGTGCATGATCGCATGAAGTTACGAATGGTTGCAGCTCTTTACGAAAATGAAAACTTTACCACGCGTGCCATAAAGAAACAACAACCGGATAAACTGGTTTATTGATCAAACGCAATTGATTGAATTTTTCCAAAAAATAAAAATTGATCAAAAATTTCTATCAATTGACTTTGATTCTTGGAGTGAATTATCAGGCTTATTGATGGCAGACCGAAAGTTGGTTCCAAGAATCCAAGTCCCGCATGCAACTGCAGAGAGGCAGTGGCACTTATATAGGAGCACGTCTGGTTAATTGAAAAATGTGATGAAGATCAGCTTCAGTTCCACATGCATTTCGCCTCATAGCATACCATATGCATGGTTTTTGCTAAGTGAGAATAAAGGCAGTACACGTCTTACATGGCAATATACAATAAATTTGGTTATACCCATAATATTACTGCTTTTGAACAGCATACACTCTGCCAACAGCGAAGCTCTTATTTTTGCAAAATTGGGTATTTATCAAAAGCTTTACTGCTTTTGTGCAACCTTTAAATGTTTTTCTATCTTGAAGATTTTTCACACACGATGGTTTTAGCCAAAAAGGAACACATTTACTTCGGTTCCCATGAAAATTTTTATTGTTTAATTTTTGCTATGTATTTAAGGACCACCCTATTGACCATGTTAGACTGCAATGCATAGGTATTGATGAATACATTATCATTGGCGAGTGATTAGGTTGCGTCGAAAATGGAAACCGGTCGGGTTACCAGTCGGGTCGAAATTCTTCGACCGGCCGGTCAAGCCGGTTGAAACACCCGTCAAATTCTCCTTTCTTGCAACTAAAAGACATCTAAGCACCAATCAAAATATACGAATACATAAATATATTTCATTATGTATAAAACTTAAAAAAAACTGCATTAACAAACCACACCTTGTGAAAACACTTGTTGAGTGGTTTCAAGCTGTGACTAATATGCTGTGACCATTAAGACATGCACATCCAAGGGCGTATTTAAGAGGGGCATCGTGCCATGTCCCCCCTTTGCGCCACGGCACAAAGCAAAAAAGTGCAAATAAGGTAAAATCGCGTAATCAGGTTATAATAATGCATGCATGTAGAAGATGTTTACACTATACCTGGCATTTTAGCATCATTTTAATCAGCTTGAGAGTAGAAGTGGCGCAGATTTCAGATTTTTTAGTACATGCTAAAATCTTGCCGCTTTAAAAAGCTTTTTTCAACCTAAATTTACCACACTATACACTGGGCATGAAAGACGTAGCTCTTATTTTTTTTATATCTAGCTAGCCATAGCTTGTCTTGAAGCAGCAGCATTTCTACAAACTGCTGGGCCACATTATATTTCGAATGTTTTCTAGCCAATGTCATAACAGTTTAGTGTTTGCTTCTCGGCAAATTGCAAATAATCTGTCACCAATAGCTAACAAAATTTGATTTCTTTTCTTGGCCTTACGCATAATATCATTAAAAAGAACGCCTAATAATTTAACTTGAGCCCTTCAGTTCTTTTTATGCTTATTTCGTGCACTTTTTATGCTTATTTTATTTTGTGCTACTCAAAACAGGTGTTTCAAACCGAAATTTAATCTTAAAAGGTCTCAAAATTGAGTTATTTTTGCAAAAAAACGCAAAAAGTTTGTTTTCGTTTTTTTCTTTTTCTGAGAACCCTGTTCGGAGTCTCAAATTTTAACGCCTCACCTATGCGCCCCCCCATTTGAAACTTTTTCATTAGATGCATTGAACAGGGAACAAAAACCTTCTATAAAAAAAAACGGTCGACCGGGCCGATCAGAAACCGGTCGAGAAAATCGTGACTGGTTCCATCTCTAGGCTGCGTTGTTTTTATTTTTTGATAAAACCGCAAACCTAGGATTAAAGATAAGTCAGGCAATAGCATCGATGCTCTTGCTATAGTTATTAGCTCAGAAAGCGGTATGGCACTCCCCAGGCTGAAGGTATAGAATCATATGCAATAATGGTCCATGTTTATGCATGTGAACTTAGTTGCCTAGCTTTACTGTACTTTGTAACATCGTAGATAGCGTGCTAACTAGTGCTAACACCAACAGTTGTTCGAACATAAAATTCTGACAGTATCAACTATCAATTTTATAGCTTAGACTTAAGCCAATACCTGGCAGGAACCTTATTTAACTTTTAAAATTATAAGAACTAGTCCAAATAAATTTTATTCAAGTCCTGACGAGAAAAGTTTAAATTTGTTGTGAAATGTACCGGTATGTTTTAACGTTTTTTTTTGCAGCAGTCCGTTGAGCTTTTATTGAATATATACGAAGCCAAATGCTTGATTTGTAACTACTATAAATATGCAATTCGATCATAGCGTTATCGCTTGGTAAAATTTGCAACCAGTAACCATATTAACTATTGGGAATTCTATTTCTGATAATAAATTACGAGGTAATAATTATAAACAGCTTGCACAGCATTATATTTGGTGCGAAACATGGTTATATACATTGCTCAATTACTTGCAAGTTGTCAAATATACATATGTTAATAGTTTCGGTTTGCAAGACTCAGCGTGGTAATTTTATATTCCAAGAATAGTCATTAAGCCAGTCATAATGCCTATTATATGCAGTACGAAGCACTAAACAGTGTAATTGCTCCAACAACGATTAAAAATATTGAATGCTATTGTTATGCACTTTGTGCAGTCATGCGGAACGATTCCAATGCTTGGGATAAGCCAATTTTTTTTCGTTTATAGAAAAAAGCTCTCTTGCTTTCCCAGAAATCCAAAGAGGTCCCAAAACATGTTTAGTTTGTCCCAAGTGCTAGTGCTAAAATAAGATTTGCTTTAGCATGCTTCTCTATATAAGGGTGGCAGCCTTGATATGATAAATATCATGAATCGCTGGCCTACATATCACAGACTAAAATAACGTCCTATTTACGTATGGATTGCTTATTCTGCGAATTTGTTTTGCGGTTGAGATCTCTAAGTTTTGGTGAAATATGAATTTATTATTTATTATGTTTTAGCCGAACTATTCAAAAGTTTTAAAATTTCTAAACGTTTTGCAATAAAAAAAAAACAATCTCACCAAATAAAGTTTAAGTTCAAACTTGATCATTGGAGGGCAATGCCAATCACTCAATCAAGGTTAAAATTTGAAAAACAATCCGTTTTTGCACAAGATCAAAAGAAATTTAGGTAAAACTTTTGCAGAAATCCAACAGATATAGTTGCAATCTACGAACTTCTTGTTTTTTGCCAAATTTCATGCAATTTAGCCAGATAATTCAATCTTCGAGTTCCTCCGCCCCCAACCCATGTATATCTCGGAAGGGGTCGGGTAGCACCACCACAACCTCTGTCTACGAAAAAACCGCTCAAACCGTGATTGCTAAAATGTACAAGGAATATTTTCGTTTGTTTCAAAAATATTGCACTCACGCAGAAACTCCACATTATTATTCTACTGTGTGATTCAATTGCTTGCACAATGCACAAGTTATCCGGTTGTAACACAAATAGCAACGTTTTTGTAAAAAGGTTACAAAAGCAAACCGAAACTGCGCAATCCCACGGCTTAAAAATCCTGATTCTTAAAATTTTTGAAGTTTAACTCAAAAATACCACACCTGATTTAATATAGCATGATTGCACTGTTGGCATTTTTAGATTTTTTTTTGTCTGTTTTGCTTGTGCCATATCCAAGCTATTATGATGCTGCAATTAAATTTAACTTTTCCCTGACTATGCCATTTGGATGAAACCCAAAACGTTTACTACGTCACTAAACCTATTTTATTCAAATGTAGGTTATAAAATGTTTTTGGCAGACCAACGTGAAAACTAGGGTGATATTTTTGCTTGATTTTTTTTTAAACAAAAATATTTAAATGTGGTTTTGAAGTGTTGCCATTGTTTCACCCTTTAATAATGCCTAGTTCGATTTAATAGTACAACCAACTGCTTAGCCAATGATAGTTGCTCATATGAAGCATAACTTTAATATACTCTAAAGCAATCTTTCAAGTTAAAAAAAAAGTTCGCTGTTGATCAAATCCAGGCTGTATTTATTTTGAGACATAAAAAAGTAAAAAAAACAAATGCTTGGCCGGTTACACAGTAAGAGAGCTCATAACTTCACTAGAGAAAGAAGTACCTTCAATGCAGAGAGGATTTGTGACAAAACATTACCCCGCAATATCTCATTTTTCAAATCCAAAAATGATCTAAATTGCTTTTGAGAAATACAAACTGTAGAGCAATAAAATATTACGATGGTTCCTTATGATGAATAATTTGAAGTGGTGAACTGGTTCTGATATATAGTGAACATTTGTTTAACACGTTTAATTTTTATGGAACCGATGAGCAAAATAAAATAAATTTTGCTGGAGAACCAGTAAGCAAAACAAGTTATGCGGGTAATTTACGGTACCGGTGAGCAATTTATGGTACTACCGATAAGCTAAACAAAACATAGTCTTTCATCAAGCGGTTTATATTTTTATTTGGCAAAATGTTAAATGCAATTGATCAATATTAAAACTGAGATCAATTTATTGCAGGAATCTGCACAAACTATCAAAACAGTTCAAGGTCATCATTTTAATTAATCATGTACGAGTTCAATTTAAGGTTTGAGTTTAACATGGAAAAGTATTTATGTGAAAAATGCAGATGTTTTTGATTCAGGCGAATTTTAATTTGGAGTTCAATTTTCTTTACATATTGTACAAAAAAACTGAATGCTTTACTCTGATCTGTGCTGTAGCGTACGCAGGATTTTGGAAAGTAGGGGGGGCTTGCGCGTAGCCAGGAATTTTGGAAAGAGAGATAAAAAGCTGGGCAAAATTCCAAACTGATGAAGATAAAGACCAAATAAAAGGTCTTTACTCAGATTCAGTCCGTTTTTCCGCCCATATTTTCTGCCTGCGACCCAAAGGGAGAGCCATGACATCATGCCTTCCCCCTTAATATGCCCCTTGATCTGCGGTAGAAAATGTTATGACATTACAAACTCAGTTTCGGTAATTTAAAAAATCTGCACTAATCCAGTTGCATCATTTTTAACAAACTTTTAATAAAAAGAAGTAGAAAAGTTAAAGAATCTCATTAACATGCAACAATACCCAAAACAATGAAACCACAAATTCGCTGAGATTTTCAGACGCTCTCTCACACTATATATTTAACTTTTTCGAATGGAAAGTATAGAAAGAAGTAATTTGTATAATCTAAGAATAAATTATATAGAACTAATAGATTTAATGGATTGTATTAGTGTGCGCAGATCTGCGCATATTAATGCCTATCATGCCTTATACAGAGTTATCCATTTTAGTATACTGCTGAACATGCTTCTATTTTAATAGACACTTGAATTTACATGTGCTTACATTTTGTCACAATTAGCATCTTCATTAATGCTAATGCAAAAAAAATTGACCTTTAGCACTAAATAGTTGTTATTTGCTGTTTCGTTGCCGAAGTTCAAGCGTTAATTTCATGGTTAATCATCTTTAATGCGTTGTTTGACTGCTAAACGGTCGGTAATGTTCAAAGTCTAAACAAGTATCATAAGGTTGATAAAATTGCCTGTAACGGATCTGCTATTGTAATATTGCATGCATATTAGCATTTTTTATGCACACACAAAAAAACTGGCCGATGATCAGAAACTAAAGACATCGCAACTGTACGTTTAATTGTTAAAAGTGCTTAGGTCAGTCATCAAATTCCAAAGTCATTTAAGTTGGCGTCTAGGGTTCATGCGGAGGTCGGTACCAACACAAATTCATTATTGTTCCAAGTGAGGTTTAATGCTAAATTACCAGTCAGTGCTGCGGCGGTACCAGTAGCTCAGTCGGCAAATTATCGGGTTGATGATCGAAAGGTTGCTGACTCCCGGTTGGATTCCCGAACTGGTGATGCGTTTTAATGTCCTTGGGAACGATACTACACGCATGTTTCTCAGTCGGGGCCAAACAGTCTACCCGTTGTGGTGTCCTAGCCTGACAAAAGAGTCGCAAACGTAAACGAAATACAGAGCTCTGCTTTGGAGTGGTTGGACCAGGGTTTCTCAACCAGTGGGCCATAGGACATTTTGCAGTGGGCCACAGAGCTATTCGAAAAATTGGCTGCTATTGGTTCAAAAAAGTCTTATTTCACTTATATCTAGAGGAGAATTGACAAAAATCAAGGACTCCAATGAGCTGACCTTTTTTTCGGATCAGGGCAAAAATCGCTCTCCCAGAGGTCAAGACCTCTTTTTTTTGAAGCTCAAAGCAAAATAACGACTTGAAAATGGAGACCTCTTTTTTCGAGGCGGAGAGCCACAGAGCTATGGTCCAGCAGCGGTGACCCAGAAAGCAATGGGCCACGCAAACTTTCAAAAAATACAAAATGGTCCACGGTTTTGAAAACGTTGAGAACCACTGGGTTAGACAGAAGCAAAGTGCCTGGTTCATTCGCACGAATCAATAAACTAATCAATGGTTGAGTGGATAGAGCTATAAAAATTGTTATTTCCAGCTTTCCTACTTGACGTTCACATTGAAAGGATTAATATTGGTTGTAGACTGTAGAGCCCAGGGGTGCCGAAACCCGGAGAGGATACATCCTTCCAATAATTTGACTGCATCCCCCCTATAATTTGACTATGGTCTACATCTGCATCCCCACCAATAATTTGACTCTGGTCTTCATCTGAATCACTTGAAGTCGGTCTGCAACACTTGAATTCGGGAAAAAAACTCTTCCGATTTTGGTGAAGATCTTTTTTGGTCTTCACTTACTTTGCTTAACTGAAAAAAATCGTGGTCGAGGTTCATCCCCCCCAATGTCGAAAACAGGGAAAAATTGGGGTAAAAGTGCAAAATATCCCCCCCTAATGCTCAACAAAGCTCGGCACCTCTGGTAGAGCCATTTACCGTATATGGTATGGCGGGCGAATGAGAAGTTCCACTCATACATGTACAATTGTTCATTTTACTAATGAAATTGGCTTTGACATACGACATGTAAATGAGTTATTCAAGAACAAATGTGTACATATGAAACGTTGTTTAACTGTGTTGAAAATTGTGTACATAAGAAATTGTGTACATATGAAACGGTGTTTACAGAAAAATCTATCGCTATTTGCCTATTATCATTTTATGCTAAAGTAAAATTGTAGCTTTTTTGTATTTATAATTACGACAGCCAATGAAATTATAAATTTCACGGATGACTCGAACAGAATTTTTTGCATTTTGTCAAACAAGATTCTATTTGAATCAGTTTTCTAACTTTTCTGTGATACTCGCTCACATTCAACCTTATTGAACGCTTTATATAATCACTAATATCAGTCACAGATTGAAACCATAGGATTATTATACTGTTGAGCCTATGACAAACTACTTTTTTAATGTTTAAGAAGTTAATTTACCAATTAGGTCGAGTTGTGAGTAGAACTATATCGTTGAGTCTATATAAACTGGACAGCTTTGGGATACCGCGAAAGTTCAACGTTATTTGATGACCTTTTGTCCTTTTAATTCTGAAGGATTCGAAAAGAGTTCGAAGAGACAATGTAACAAACACTGTGATATTAATTCCTGTGTATACCTAATTGCTTCAACATAGAAGTGATTCATTTTTCTTATTCTTGTTTTTGTTTTATTTATTTAACAGATAGTGGGTTTTAAAGAGCTTAATCGGCTTTTCAATTGTTTACACCCACACACATTATGATTCATTGTTAGGCTAAACATGAAGACCATCAACTATGGTAAGATGATGTTATCTTAGCTAAACTAAACTACTTCTACAAAGAAGGATAAGACTTAAGTGAAGAAATGACCCATCAGTAAATAAAGATGAACCCAGTACTCTTTTTTAATTTGCGGGGGCGTTTCAGCCCATTTTGCATCGTAATGGTTGAACATTGTACAGTAATTACCCCTAACAAGTCTTGTTAAGTGTTTAGGCTTAGTATGCATACTGCAGTTTTCTTTCAATTATGTGCTAATTATCTTTGCCAGGTAGCCAGACAAAAAACCACAAATTTTACCTTCAAGTGCATAAATTCCTAATCATGAATATCACCAAATCCATCTGTTAAGAGCCTAAACAAGACTACCAAAACTTAAGTACCAAACCACCCTCCTGTAAAATTGAAATGTCGTCCAGATGGCAACCCTGCCAATGAATCGAACTTCAAGGTCTACGTTTTCGGGCGTTTTTCTTGCGCATGGTGAGAAAAATAAAGCAAGGAAAATTTAATGAAATATCTCCACTTTATTACATAAACATCTGTTACAGGGCTCCAAGATAGCATATAGAGTGTTTTTACTATTTTTTTTATAATAATTTCAAACAACTCTTTACTTTTACGAAAAAAGCAAAAATTCATTTTGTCAAATAATCGAAGTTGATAAGTTGGACTTTCTGGTTTTTATTTTTCTGTGCTTTATAATATTCATAACTCATAAACCTATTATTTTCGAAGATTAGTTGCAAATTAAAAAAAGCGAACCGTTTTTGGCTTTGAGTTTGAAAAATGAATTTCCTAATTGGTAGTATCTGTGTCCAAGTGAAAAGAGCATTAACCTATTTTGATGTATGTACATACTTTCGATGATTAATTTTATCCCCTTATAGCCAGATATTCTTCTTGTCAGAGTCGATGGTTATTTACGGGGTAATTGTATGTTTTCTGTGGTTGAATCTGTTTGTGCAGTTGGTTTGTTGAGATCCTCTCATTAAATCAATCAAAATTAAACATCGGTATTGGATGCAAATAGAATTGGCCATTAATATTCTTCATTCTTGACAATTTCCAAGGGTTGAACAAGAGCTTTTTCCAATAAAAGATTCGATGACGTCATCACTCTACGTCTTTTCGACGTTTGGTGATATACTCGAATATTGTGCGGCTTGATTCTGCGTACGACTTAGTTCAAGTAAGTTTTTTTTCGCCATAGAAGTATTCGTGAACTTTAATAACATTGTGAGTTCATTAGCAACAGGTTTCGAAACACATTGAACCGTTTAAGTTTGAAGCGCTTGGTTGTTACGCCACAGTCTGTTTCAGTTCCGGTTTATTTCGATTTCAGTACCGCATACCGGTTAAGGTTGAAGTAGACCTGCTCTAAAGCAAAAATCTGATGACATTATAGTGATTATTTTTATGAAATTCAATGGTATCATCAGATATGTAATGTAGATGATTTTTCAATTTTTGATAAAGTTTAAATTTTTGATCAGAAATGTAAAGGTCTTTGTAAAATTGTTTATTAAGGTGTTTTTCATAAATTTTATGAAATATTATGCCAAATACCAAATATGTAGCTTAATTTGGCGACAAGTGACTTGAGATCTCTTAAGATCAGGCCAGGAGTTGTTAGATAATGTTTACTTGGCGGGTAAGTGGATCTCGGGAGTATCTTGACTTGCGTCTTGACTTTGAAAGCATTTTGGCTTGACAACCTAAGATTTTTTTCGGTGCTCCCTTCCATTGCGTACATAAAATGTAGTATTAACGTATTACTGTTTTGGTCTATTATTGTTTGTATGCTGCACTAGCATAGTTGGCAAATAAACTCTTTCTCTCTCTGCCAACTCTAGTAGTGCTAGAACCTGTCATGCGTCTCTAGAGGAAAAATCAGCAAGACCCAGTTGAGTTGTTACGGTAATTTTTAATTTTATTCACAGTCAAATTTAGAAACTCTTAACAGTCTCTTTCACCACAGACTGTTAAGGATTTCTAAGTTTGACTGTGAATAAAATTATAATTTCCTCTAATCTCTGATCATCGAGCTCTCTTCAGTTGGAGATACCAAAAAGAAAAGTTAAGTTATTGCTCTGTGTGCGTTGATGCTGTTTGAGAGCTTATTTGAAAAGCTATTGCAGTATTGCCTAAGAAGGAGCATCCATTTTTGCTACAATGAATCTTAATTTTACGTGATAGACTGAGACACTTCCAGACTAGCTTTTCGCGCAAAATAGGAAATCTTACGTATTATACCAACTTATTGGTTTCAATTCCTAATTTCGCCTAAATTGCATTTAAGTGACATAGAATTTTGCTTAGAAGCTTGAGATTTGCTTGAAAAATGTTAATTTACTCAATTCGGTGGTGGCACAAATTTGAAAATGACATTAAAGTCGACTTAAATGCAGGTGCTTGTATACCGCGCAGTCTCCGACATAAATACCCTACTAAATAGACAGACTTGAACGGACATTTAAAGAGCAAATCAATTACAACAGTGACCCTTATTCGAACCAAGCACGTCAGATGGAAATAAAGCGCCAAGTATCGCGCATCGCCATAAGAAACCCCAAAGGTCAACGAAAGCCGAGTATACCTTGTTCATCCTAGTCTAGGTATTTTGTTGGATGCATGCATTGCTAACTGAGTTAATTTGAAGTAAGACTATTCATTAATTGGGCGTGAAAATTTCCACGAGTTATTTTGCAACCTGAATTTGCTGCTTAAGGTTTTTGTCACGTTACGGCTATTATATGTTTCTGGACCTTTAACTCTGATGTCATAAAAGTGCTGAATTGAAGTAAATGATCCAAATTTCGCGAGCTATAGTTTCGATTCTTTAGAAAGACCTTGTGTTGAGCCATTGACAAATATAAATTGCATTGTGTCTAATAGCGACCTTTATTCTTACTTCGAAATTTCAACGTTTTCATTGTGCCGTATGTATATCTCTATTATACGCATCGCTTTTTTTTTTGAAACATGGATAATGCAAAAGAAACATTAAAACACTTTTAATTGAACATAGTTGCACGATGAAAATTAAAATGCTTTTTTATCTACTTTCAGCTCAAGCACATTTGTTCTAGGTCTAATCTCAAGTCAGGTCAAATTCAGTTTAGGGTGTTAGTTTTAGGGTTAGAGTTAACTCAACCTTAACAGAGTCAACACCAATCCAAATTTGGCAAATTACAATAATTGTGAACTGCAAATCCAAGCCTTTTCCGAGATAGTAGGCCACAAGTGAGGAAAAATTGTCTTGGACAAGTGTCAAGGTATATTCTCGATAGTCTTACAGTAGATTATTTCCTTTCTCACAATAGCCATCTTCAAAGCTCTTTCACCATAAACGTGATGTCACACTCATTACAGTGCACAATTTGAACCAATGCATTATTTAAACCAGCTTAAGTGCTTACACTACGGTATAACTTCAATAATTCATAAGAATACGTCAAAAATCTAATCAAGAAGAATCTTTTTTGCTGTTGCAATGCAAAGGCAATTTCTTTCACGTAAGACAAGAATAAAATCAAGTGCGCCTACCGCAAAATTTAATACCTTAATAAGAATGTAGAAGCTAGAGTAAAAAAATTGCTCTGTTTCTTAGGTGGTGCAATTCTTTGGCGCAGCATCAAATAACGTGTTTGATCTAAACTCTAAATTCTGCTATAGTGTATATACACACATAGGTAAATGTAGCAGTCGAGTGCAAACAATTTGAGCTGAAAGAATATTGTTTTGTATCGCTGTTAATAAGCGCCTTGTGACGGAATACATGAGCAACTCAAGTTGTATTTCTAAATCGTGAGTACGCCTCACACGATCTTAAGTGTGCATGAAATTGTATTGTTTTAGTTGAAAATTTTTAGTGCAACTTTAACTGGCGTTAAATAGTTGAGGGTGCTTAGTGCTTAGCTTTCAACCACTTCTCTTTTGCTTTGCCACGGATTTACATGAGCAAATAAGGCTGAAAAGTTAAAACAGAATGTGCACAAAATCTCACAACAAAAATTTCCGAACTTGTTATTTTTATCCTTCAAGTTGCAAAAGTTTGCCACCTGTTTCAGGGCTTCTTCGTGTCATTTTCAGCTGTGACAAGCTGTGAGCAACACTGCTGTCTGAATTAACCTGCCTAAAAATTGAACCGAAAGCTTACCGCTTCATAGGCTAGATCTTTTTTTGTCGTTTTAACAAATTTTGTTTTCCTATATTTCAACCTGACACAATCTCAAGCCGTAGAATAATTGCAGTCTGTCAGATCTTGTTGGGAACAGTGTTCCTGTAGAAAGGGTCGCATTACAAGAAATTTGAATTGCTTGAGATTCTTGACCATATCTCGAGTGGTGAGGCCTTGACTTTGGCGAGATGTTACCGCTCAACCAAACTGGCCAATTTTTCATCACCAGCAGTATTGTGAATTGGAAGTCTAATGTGAAGCAAAGAAAAAGCTTCCCCAATTGGAAATTTGTCGTTCATTTTTGAAGATTACATTTTGTACACGAAAATCGAGTTAGGAAATTGCACCATCTAATAGTCGGCCGTACTAGCCTCATTGGCGTTCGTATTGTTATCACAGTATGAAATTCGACCGGGGATTTGAAACCGCGTTTCTATTTATAGCTGGGGTGTTACGTTACGAGTATGAAATTCACAATATACTTTTGTTATATCACTGAATCATAACTAAAAATTTTAAATCTCTTTCATTTTTGACATTGTTGGTGAACATTTGAGGAGAGGATGATTCATACGGATTAGTCAGATTATTAATTGTTACGCTTATTTGCACCTCTAATATGCAACGAACCCAAAATGTCAAGTGGTGAAATACAGACTAATTGCCGTGTAACTCTAAAAAAGTTAAGTACCGCCCGCCTACGCTATATTGGCCATCTGATATCACACGTCACATGATTTAACACGTGACCGAATCACGTGCTCTTGCGTTTCACTTGCACACGTAAAATGTCATGAGGGCCAAAACAAAACAGTTTTAATGTAGTATTTATTTTTCAACCACTGACAAGCAAAAACGACTATAATTCCCAAATAAGGCTAAGATTTTACCTTCCCCCAAAGAAAAAATAGCACAATGATGTAATGATAAATGTAGTATTTTCAAATAAAATTTACTGTTTGTAAAATTAAAAAGCGTCCGTCGGCTGGTGTTTACCATGATATAATTGATTTATTAATAAACTTATACATAACAGTATAATCATTTCAACCAGTACGATACATCATAATTTTTGATATATACTGTTCGGCGGTTTTTACTGAACCTTTTATAGTGAAATTTATTTCGAATTTGATTACTTTTGTCAGAAGTGCGGCAGAGAAAAGTTATATTGGATCATTTCAAGTTTTCAAAAACATAAAATTAAAACGAAAACTTGGACAAAATCATATTTACAAAATAATTTCATAAGTGGTATCATAAGTATTACTACCAAAATCTTTACAACATAACGAGCACGTTGGCCTCTTTTTTGTTGTCCAAGCTTGGGCATGCGTACAATTGAAACTTAATTATTATTTACATTTGTTTCTTTTTCTTCAATCCCATTACAGCTCTAAATTTGTTTCATCACTGGAATCATTCAGTGTTTCATCTCTGGGAAATCCGTCAGTATTTCATTACAGGAATCTCTCAGTGTTTCATCACCGGATCCCCTCTGTGTTTCATCATTGAAATCGTTAGGAGGAGTAGAATGAAATACGTTTTAACTTACTTTCATTTTATCAATTGCATTATTACTAAGTACCTCCTGATTGTAACGTTTGATTAGTATTGAATCAAACATTCGTATTTCTAAGAAAAAAGGCAAAATATCATTGTTCAACTTTTATTTTATTTTTTTGCTTGTTTGTTTTATTTATTTTTTGTATAGAAAGACAAAAGGAAGAGAAAATAATTTTTTTTTGCTTGTGGAGCCGAAAAGGAAAAGAACTTTAATTTACCAATATACTTAAATAACTTGCAAAAAAAAAACGGAAGAGCAGTTAAAGAACAATCGCTGTCCCATGTTTAAACAAAAGAAAAATAATATAATAACGTACTTCTAAAACTAATCATGTTAGTTTACCAGATAAAAAGTTTCAACCCACAATTATAAAAAATATTTATTGAAATTTCGAAAAGAAAACATGGCCTTATTCCTTCACAGGCCTATTGTATTTACACATTTTCTCGAGGATTTAACTCAAAGCACGCTTAAGGCCCGACATGAACAAAGTTTACCTGAGAAAATTAATTCCCGCTTTTTTGCAGAACTCATTTCTCAAATAAAAATTTTTTAGTAAAGCTTGTTTAAAGTTTTTGTATAATTACCGCTAGTTTTGATTTGTATCTTCAAGTTATCTTTTGTTTTATCGCAAAAAAAATCGCTATCCAATTTATTTTTAAAAAAGAGAAAGAAAGAGAAAAAAAAGAATTGTATGCTTCTACAGCGTGAGAGTGACTGGAAGTTTTATACGGAAATCATAGTTGTTTTGATTACATTGAAGTAAGGTAAAAAATTTATTCGGAAACTTTTAATTTTTCAAAAATTTCCGATCATTTTCAAAAATCTACTCAAAAGTTTGCGCGAAATTTTACAAAAACTACCAGTTAACAGCCATGTCGGTTGCAAAGGTTCACAAAAGTACCAAAAAACCTTTGCACATAGGTCGATCAGAGAAAAAGCTTCACCGAAGCAAAGAAGGCTAAACGGTTTAGCGTAAACAAAAGACCTTCTGCATTTTGTTTTGAGTCATACCTTTCCAAGTATTTTCACTGTTGTTTTTTTGCTACAAACACAATGCACAGTTAGTTTTGCATACTGTTACATGTAAATTCGTGATCTTCATTTATGATTCATAAAGTTGCTCTGGTTCTTTAAAACACTTTCAAACAACAAAGATATTTAATATTTTATTTAAGAAAATTTGCATTTAAAAACTGGCCGTTTACCAAAACTTAATTACACCACAGTTCAATTTTTATGATTTTTTTCGCTGTCAAACGATGAATATTTTAATTCTTTCGTGGATCAACACAAAGCTCTCGAACAAGTTCATTCAATTTTGCAAATAGTTTGAACAAAATATCAAAATTTAATATACTGTTGTCATACATTATATTCTTTTAACTCTTTTGTTCTGTATCTGCAGTGGAAGAAGATTTGATGACCAGAGATCAGTGCAAATTATAATTTTTGTTTACAGTCAAATTTAGAAACCCTTAACAAAATGTTTCACCCTTAACGGGATTATCAGAAGAGAACTTCTCAACAACGTGGGTAAAATCAAAGTAATTCGTTAAACTAGAATTAAATCTGTAAGCCACTTCTCACAAAATAATGCGTCTGTATTTTATTTGTACCCCGCTTAAGAAATTTATATTTCTCGTGTAAAGGATGAATTTGCTCTTACTTAATATAAGTTGTTTAGAAGTTCTCTTCTGATGATTTCGTAAGGGTAAAACATGCTGTTAAGGGTTTCTAAATTTGTAAAAAAAAAGTCAAAAATTATCATAAGCTTTTCCATAAACAATTAATATCTATTACTATTTGTTTTGTTTCTTTATTAGAAGGTGCATTTTCGTGAAAAGTTTTTGCTTTCGATTTGTATCAGTTTAGCTCGGTTAGCTGATGCAATGAAGCATAAACTTGACGTTTTTTTTTTTTTACATCGAGTACAAAAAGGAAAATACAATTGATACAAAACGGTTAATCGTTTACGATTAAGGCTACCAGCGCGGAAGCCTGGGGAAGAGCTACCAGAACGGCGACTGCCTAAAACAAGCAATGCGAAAAAGTTTTCTTCCCACACGATTCGAACAACTTTTTAAAGATAACGATTAACTCTGGTCCCGCAAACGTCAAAACATCACAATTTAATTATTATTACCATAAAACAAAACGTGTTATCCGTGTAGTATTTATACTGTGAGTGTCCGCAAAATGTTACTGTAGCTGCATTTTTTATTGTCGAGGTAGTTGACATGTTTCGAAATAAATATGCAGCTACAGCAACACTTTGCGGACACTCAGGCGTCAACGACAACTGACCGCGACAAACTGACCGCGACAAACTGACCGCGAACCAAATGACGCCGATTGGCTGAGAGGAGCGACATAAAAATATTTTACTATCCGCAGAGCCATCTTGCCCAAACCTTCATTTATAGTGGGCAGGTGGCAGTTTGACTCAACGCAAACGACGACTGTAATCTTCAATGTCGCTTCAACGTAGTAATCAAAGCATATAACGAGTTAGTGGGGTCCATCTCTGCGCCATTGCGCCCAGGCAGCACAGTTCTTTTCAAAGATACTTCGCAGCGGTGGTAAACAGTTGCCAACACTGATTTCGTTTTAACCTGCCAGAGATTCGAATTTTAATTGCAATAGCATAATTGTTAGCCATGAGACAGCGAAGGAATCTTTCGTCTTCGAGTCAAGCTGCCACCTGACCGTCTGTCTACCACAGCTGGTGCTTCAAGCTGTCCCTTTTTATTGCTGAGTTTCAAGTTGGGAAGCTATGAATACCTGTTTTTATAGTCTTTGATTTGACCCGACCGGGAATCGAACCCAAGTCTGCTGTTTCAGTAGCAGATCCTTGACCAACGGTTTTTTAAACCTCAAACTTCTCGTTCTACAGATCAACGATGTCACCATTCATAAATAAATTGAAAACAAATGTTTCAAATATCAAATTTTGCGAATATAGAAATCAAAACCTTTTTGCAGTTGTTACAGGATTATCATATACCCGCTCCATTAATTGGGCAAACAAGAGTCAGTCCTAAGTTTATCAACGAAATCACTAAATCGCAACTGTTGCGGATTAGGAATTGCTTTTTTTGATGAATAATATTTTTTAATTGTTTACAAGGTGAATCATGATAAAAAATAACCAATAGTTCTCAAAATTTATTGGGTTTTTGCACAATTTAAGCCTAATAGTAAAACTTTAATTTGCGGGTGATATTTGTTTTTTGCGATTTAAACACTAAATATATTTACCCTATGACGAGCACGTTGTTTGTCTCTGTCAAAAACCTCTTTGCGCAAACGTATCTTCTTTTGTTGAAAACATTTTATAGCAACAAAATGAGTCATAATCGTACACAAAAGAATTGTTTACTGTCCTTTTCCCGGTCAAAATGCAATCGAAAAGTACGAAATTGAAATAGTCCTATTTAAAAAGCAAATAGAATAAGTAACTAAACAATATTGACACTGTGGGGTTTACCGCGTAAATTTCTTGCTCTTGACAAAGTGCATGAAAATATTAGCATAATGTGGTGCATTGAATAATATGTTTGTGTTACTTTTTGTCATAATAACGCACAATGTATTCACAGACATAAACGATCAAAAACTTGTTTTACGCATATTTGGGATAATCAAAACCTACCGCACTACTTGACGGGCTAGGGTGAAATATTTTTTAGTTGTTACCGAGGTGTGCTGCGATTTTGATTTAGTATTTCAAGATTTTTTACCTTTTTTCTATTCTTGTTTGCGCATGTGTATTGATGTCGTTGTTGTTGTTTTGTCTGCTTTCACAAGAAATTATCGAAAACAAAATTTGTCGCCATACACCGAAAACAAACGATTATCGATGCGTTTCCAAAATATTTTCGAGTAAAAATCGCTTATGGTAGTTTCGTATGTCTTGCTATTGTGATGATTAATGCGTTTTTTTTTAATCATTATTTTTTAAATGCTAAGCATTATGTTTTAAATCCCTAAGGAAAATATAATCTTTTATTGGTTACATTATTTACATACATCGCAAATTTGATGATAATCAATAAGTTCTACTACGAGAGTCAAAGTGAAGAATGAATGATAGGCTTTGAAAAGAAAGGGTATGAAAATGCCTTTTTTGAGCAAATTACTGTAGAATGCATCTCAATGTCAATTTTGACATGATTTGCATTTCTTTTCCTTACTTTATTAATGTTTGACAAAAGCGGAGAAAATTCTGATTAATGATAAAAAGTTCAAAAGTCAACCATATTCACTTTAAACTTATCGTGCTGAATGATATTTGCTACATGCCATATTGTTTTAGTGCTCTATGTTACGGGTATGTTAAGTTGGCAACGGGGCCGAGACGGTCGAGACGTTGTTTTTACGACTACCCCAATCGCATGATCTGGGTTCAACCCGCAACTTGGCCTCATTGTTGCTTCCTTGGATAAGATGCTCCACAATGATTATCTATGCTTGGTGGCTTCGAAGAAGCAGTAAATTCAGCGGACGAGAATTGGAAGAAATCCACAGAAGCATTGGATGACAGAAAATTCCGTCCACACACAAAGTACATCTTGCAATGCAAAGTATGCAGATCATCCAATAGAAAACGTCTGACGCTGTTATATGACAAGAGGTTAAACATGCAATTACAACAGCAGATCATCCGATATCAAACGTCCGATTCGAGTCAACATCGTATGCAGATCATCCAATAGCAAACATCTGACATTGTCAGGTGACAAGAGGATAAACATGCAATTGCGACAACAACGATTTTCGACTACAACAAGGTTGGAGCGAGTCATTTCTTGGGTGACTCGAGTCGAGTCACTTGGGTATGTTGACTCAAATGGAGTCTTGCCTTCTGAACCAAAGTGATTCAAGTCATTTTCGGAAAATCAGAAAGGACTCGACTCAAGTCATTAAAAAAGTGACTCGAGTCGAGTCACTAGTCATTCATGAAAAATAATAAATTAAAAAAAACATTAGAAAAAAATAAAAATTGACTTAAATCTTTTTGTATGCTCTGTTGCTACGGGAATCTATGTTCTTCTTTAAGTTTTCATTGCTTACCAAAAATCAACACTCTAGTACCGAAGTCACGAAACTCCAATTTCGATGATTCGAATACCGGTACGGTAATTTCGAAAACGTAGTTGAGAAGCCTTGTTTTGTGTGAGTGGGATGAGAAAAGCTTTAGGAAAGCGATAACTTTTTCAATTTTCCGAATTATGATCTGACAACGACAGAAAATCGATCTCTGTCAATAAGGAAAAGAGAATTTGGCGAGAGAAAGACTGCATTGTGCCTTGCCTTTCCCTCTTTAGTACCTAGGTACACTACAAAAACAGATTTAACTTAAAGTAATTGAAATAAAAATGGGATATGAACTTGGAAAGACTTTCGGGACCTAGCATTTTAGTAGCCTTTCACTTAACTAGACGAATGGTAGTAGGGCAGATTTCGAATTTGCTTTAGCCCAGTAATTTGTGCTGTCTTGGAAATTGTCCGACAAAGGATCAAAAACTTTAAACAACAGACTGAGTATAAGCTCTATTTCATAGTTTATACCTAACAGTAAGGTTTTAGTCAAAAATAATTTTTCTTCCTTTGGGCCGTGGCACAAATTCCGAAAAAAGATTTGCAACCACGGAGCGTTTCAGAGTAGCATAGTACTGTGGAAAACTGTGCCAACCGGTACCTCCATTATTATTATTTGGGTCTTGACGTAATAAGTAATAAAACTAAAACAGTTGATTTAGAATGAACACGCAATAACAATTCAAGCAGCTAGTTAGGGTACGTATTTCATTTCTTTTGCAGCCAATGCCAAAATTATTATAGCACTATAGCTGTCTTGCTTGTTGCAAATGAAGAACAATATTATTGTCACTAATAGTTACAAAAATTGTAATTTCATTTCTGGAACTTAATGACGACAGAAAGACAAAAAAAGACACTAAAAGACACTAAGAATGGCTACTGAAATAGCTTATGCCTTGCTGATTGTTTTGTGCTTGTTTGATTGTTTCGTATGGTTTGCACTGCTGTTTTCTAAATAGAAATTTCGTCAAACTTACCTTCAAAATAGAGTTTTTTTTGCTAAAAATAACTGTAAAAGTCTCTGAGCGTTGGAGGCAGAGCTGCCTGGACTCTGCTTACTGTGATTAAACCATTCCGCAAAATTAAACTTATTTAACACAAAGCGCATGCATGAGACTGTCAGGGTAAACGCGTATTGTACAAAAAGAAGCAAGATTGTTAATTCTAAATAATTGTAAATAAAAAAAAATATTATGCCTCGAGTCATTGGGACAAAAATCGAGTCGAGTCATTTACAGAAATGTAACTCGAGTCAAATCCGAGTTATTTCCTTCCAAAACGAAAATGACTAGAGTCGCTCTATCCCTGGAATATTATGTTTATGGCAAGCTCCTTTAAAAGGGTGGTTTCTCTTCCAAGTATATTTCCGAATTCCAAAACTGAAGTACTTTCGGATATACGAACGACATCACTCAAATGGCTTATCAATTTAATTTTCTTCACAAATACGGCAGATAAAAGTTCAATACTAGAATTAATGACTCAAAAAAAATTGAACTAGATCATTGGTGGTTGGAAAGTAGTTTTTATTGTAGGAATCCCCCTAAACAAGTAAAAGACATTTTATCCTTATTGTCTTAATATTCGAAGGCAATGGTACAAGGAAAGAAATTTTGAGGAAAAATTTAAACGGTTTCAATCTGTCTCCATTTTTGTCATATTTAGAAAATTCCAAAATTGGTTGACACATTTTTAGAGATAGTCTCTTTTTATCTAACTCTTTTTTGGTTCTGTTGATCTGGAATTTATGAGTATAAATATATTAAAAGTTCAAGAATTTTGAAACTATTTCTCTTAAATCAGAAAAAATTACCAAACTTCGCTTAACCCTTACGCGGCAACTACATCAATGATAGAGTGATTATATGGTTAGGGTATTAAATTTTCATTTTTGCGAACAAGACACGCGTTACTGTTCAGATGATGCGTTACTTTTTTGATAATGAAATGCGCTAGTGTTTTGATGATGTTCCCCGGACTGAAAAGCAAACATTAACCTGAATAAAAATAATACATCGGAGAAAGTTGCTTCAAATAAAAATTGTATTTTTCCGCACTTAAAACCAGAGTTTCGATCATTGGTCAAAGTACTCGCATAGTTTTGAAAGCGATGTTGCATATTGGCGGAAAATAATACATCTGATTTTCATTTTTCTGGACTTCGGAATCATTCAGATAATACCAGAAGACAATATATTTCGGACAGTGGACGAATAACAATAGATATTTATCTTGCATTGGAATGATATTGACTTTGATACTGGTGCAATTTTTCCCATCGAAAATTCTACTTAGAATATGAAAGTTTCGATTGCATAAGAAATTATTACTCAATACCTAAACCTAATTAATCTGTTATTAAAAGCTGAAAATAAAACCAATAGTTATTGAGGTCAATATCCGAAATTTCGTTTCGAAGCGCTAAGTATGAATGTAGGAAAAAGGAAGTGACTTCATGCATAGGAAAAATGTATGCGCGTAAATTTCACTCTATGTGCTACGTGACGTTAGTCGCGTAAATAGTGTGCATAATACTGCATTTTTGTTATCTCAATAAAGTTATGAATATTCATAATGCGCTATCTAATCTTTTGTAGATTAAATTGAAGATAACTGCAGAAAGGAATATAGATGGACGACTCTTGTTCCCAGAAATAATCATCTTTGCAACACAAATAGTATAGATAAGAACAAATAGACTTCAGAAATTGTTTATCGTTTTCGCGCCCGCAGCCAGAATATTTTTCATTGTATTAAAAGAAATGCATTTTTTTTTGGCGAGGCCGCTTCATAAAGAAAAGTTATATAATCTATGACTTTGTGTTTTTGCTTGTTACTGCTAGATTGATGATGAACTCACTACGTCACAGACTCAATTTTGAGTTTTCGGAGCCTCAATCTTTGTTTGTCTTGTGTTGGCGAGATTGGATTGAGCCTGCACTTGAGCTCAAATTTTTTTTTCGCTTACAAGTAACTAACTGCTCTTGCACTTGTCTGCGTTTTGGTTTCTCGTTGAACTTAAGGGCAAGAATGTTGAATCTGTGCATGCGATTGACGAAAATGTAGACACTTTGAGTTCGCGCTCATGCGGAAGCAGAGTTGTAAGTCGGGCCAGGCTTTTCGGGTCGGGTTCGGGCCGGATTCGGGCCTAACGTTGACAAAAATTTCGGGTTTAATTCGGGCCTAAGACGTACTTTATATCTTAAGTGCACAAAAATATAATCAAATTAACTTGGCCACATAGCTAAATTTTTCAGACCTAACTCAACTTTCGGGTTTTTTCGGGCACGATTCGGGCTTCAAATTAGCTTTCGGGTTCGGGCTTATATTTTCGGGCCGGGTTCGGGCCTGAATTAGTCGGCCCGTTTACAACTCTGTGCGGAAGCACGATTAACTCACAAAAACCTTGTGCCTAAAGTAGACGGGGATTTAGACGATGTCATTTATGCCTAGACGGTTTGGCGTCATCATTATTATATCTTGTCGCACCAAACCTTCGACCACCGTTAAGAGCCGAGAGGTTTGCATCTTTCAAGTCTTGGCCTGGACGTTGTGCTCTTGGTTGACATTCTCAAAGGATGTGTGCCATTGTTTGCGGTATTCCGCATTGGGCATTTACGAGTGGTGCTGCTTCCTCACTTTTTGATGTTGCCTTCCATTTTCTCTGCCTTTGCGGTGATCTGTTGCGAGTTTTCCTTTCGAGCTAGACATGATCCTGGAGGTTATGTTTTAACAGATTCTTTTAGTGCATCGTTTTGTTGGTTCTGTCGGTGTCATATTTCCGTCTGAAGAAAGCGGCTTGATTTGGAAGTATCATTTTCTGTTGTGCAACTTTGCGGGTCTGTAATATTTTTCTTTTGCGTTGTTATGTTTCAGATACAGTATGTTATGTTTTGCGGCGGAAACTTATGCGAGCGCACATAAATGACTGCGCAAAATGTCTCGCTGAACATGCAACCTGCTATCCATTGTCCTCAATGTTCAGCAATCAACATCATGATTATCTTTCAGTTTAGAGAAATACAAATGCGCGTTATCTCTTGCTAAGGATTTCACTTTGATTAATGTTGATAAGAATAAAACAAATTGATTAAGCCTCTCTAGGGTGCAAATAGTACTATCTCTAATTGCACTTATTATACAGTAAATGCATGCTATATATTAGCAAAATGTTACTATTTTTAGCCAGAAAATATTGAGGTAGTTTAGCATACAAATATTATATTGAAAATTGATTATAAAACTGAAAGTAATTGAAAAATTTTAATTTTCTAAGATTAGGCACATGTCAGGAGAAATTTAATGATTTTTGTTGAAAATTAAGTCAAAAAAGTCTATTTGCTTTTTTGTGAACATATGGCTGTGTATTGTGCTAATATGTGCACTATGCTACGCTTTGTGTACTTAGTGCTATGCGTAGTAAGGCATAAAATGTGCTCAAGATCAGTTTATTGGCTCATTTGGACAGCATGCCCCAAATTTAATCAAATATTGATTTTATGGTATAAATTTATACCCGCAAAAGAATTGAACAATAGGTTAGCAATATCGCCTTCTAGGCTAAATTGTAAGTTAGTTTGCTAAAGGGACGACTTGTGTTTGACTCTCGGTTTAATCTGTGATCTTTTTTTGTTCAAACCAGCTGGTTGCTTTAAGTGATTCATATTTTATCGTAATTTAAAAAATAGTCTGAGTAGGTATTGTTATGTAAATACGTTTTTATGAAATTGCCGCGTGTTTTCTAAACTACTATTCTTTGCTGTTATTAAAAGTCTGCGCGGGCTATAATTTCAAAATTTAGTGTTTCGAAGCGTTTGTGTTTTTCAATGTCAATTGCTGGTAGGAGGTAAGGTAATTCTATTTTGCTAGCAATTAAACTTAATTTCCCAGAAAAATATCAGCAATTTATAGTCCAAAACTACACGATTTCTCAATGATCTTCAATTAGACATAATTAAGAGTTTTTATAGAGGATTACATAGGTGCAAAAGTTTTTTTTTTAGATATTTTCGACATGCCTATTGTGTAACCTGTAACACTTCTGAGCATTATCATCAAACTCTTTTCAAAAAAACCTAGGTTTTTTTATGTCATAATTTGAATATGTTTAATTGGATAAGTAAGCTAGATATTTTGTTGAAATCTGCTATTTTTAATCATTTACTGTATTGCACATCAAAGCAATAATATTGTATCTATTTGTTACATCATAAAATCCTTTGGGTTTTAATACCTCGGCTCGAATGAATGCAATGACAAAGCTTTCAGATTTTGAAAACACACTACAGCGATTACGTAATATGCATGGTATGCAAATTTTAATTTGGTTATCTCCACATATTTCGACATCAAAATGTAATTTGAGTTGGATTGTGCACCGGATTATCTCTAAAAGACCCTACCGTTCTTAGATGTTTATTTTTAAGCATGGCAACTTTAAATCAGACCTAATTGAAATTGAATAGGCTTTTCAGTTCTAAATCGCGAAACTTTGTCAAGTGAAGTTTTAGACGAAGATCCTCTTGATTGATTCAGGTTGCTCCGTGAATTTCAAACTTTAGCGATCTGATTTTAAACCGAAAGCTAGAAGCTATATTCTACGCCAATACTTTTCCAAACCTGAAAATTTAGCAAATTTCACAAATACAATTCAGTTTAGCTTTTTTGAATCAAATTAAGCAAAAAATTTAGTATATCACTACTGAAAACAAGATTGAAATCGTGATAAACTATTTCTATTTATGAAGTAAAATCCAGGAGTAAGTTACAAAAAGCTTAATTAAAACAATTTCCAAATTATAATTTATTGACAGCATGTTAATATAGGAAGCATATTTGCCAAATTTTTGTTAAGTCACGTGATAAGAAAAAAGTCATTTGATGAAATATCACGCCACCGATCACGTTTTTACACAAAAGTGGCCGAAAATAGTAAAACAAAAAATTTATCAATGAATTTCAATTTTTTATTAGTCCGCGAAAATTACACCAGAAAAATACGTTTCATCTAGTTCTTCTTTCGATGACCAGCAAAAACTCTACGGCTGAGTCCAACAGCTATTTTCAAAATGTTTTCGAGGTTGAACCCAGCGCGTCAAACTCAAAAAAATGCATGATCAGAGGATTTTACGTTTACCAATAGAAATTTAAACATTTAGAAAGCTAAAAAAAATGCTAATCCGTCTTTAAAAAATACTTTGAATAGACAGAAAAGAATTGGGTTGATTTTTTGTTTTAAAACCAATTCTTTTGATCAAATCAAAAGTTTCATTACACTCGCTGTATTAAGGCGAAGCGTGTAACGAATTTGATGTGCCTATCTCCACGTCATTGCGCCCGGACAACACAGCTTCTTTCGAAGAAATGTCGCAGCGGTGGCGAACCGTTGGCAACACTGTGTTCGATTTGACCGGCCGAAATTTGAACCTCAGAACTCCCGCTCCAGAGGCGAACGAGTTACCTCTCAACCACCTGGCCGGTAATTCTTTTGATACACTTGTTTTTTTTCCATTCAAGCGTTTAAAACCTGGTCTACACTACTTGAAATCGTAAGCGTGCAAGCGTAATCTTAATTAACTTTGACAAAAATTTGATACTTCCGGCGAACAAACTACTGTATTTCGTTAAAATAAATTTTAAGGATATACATACACGTACGCTCAAGATTTTACGCCTAGTGTAAACCGGGCGTAAGAAGTTAACAGAGTTCATTAGATTGGGTGGAACAACTTCTGATGTCTGTTTCGATTATGACGGTAATTATTGTTTTCTAGGACTGGTCACATATCGAATCGTTTCGGCAATTTGCAGTGATGATGTTGTTCTTTCTCCTTTGCTTTTCTTATCCAATATTACTTCAGCAAATAACTATTGTAAGAGTTTAGGTCTATATAAGTTTTCTTAAGTCTTATTCGAAAACAAATGGATTAAACTACTATAACTGCAGTTTAACGTTTCAACTGTAAGTTGTTTTGCATGAGGTTTCCAATGATTTGATTGAAAATTCCAAATTGATGAAAAAATGCACTAATGAAAAATTCCTACACCACTTTGTCATAGGTATGGCTATTGCATTACAGAAGCTTATAGCACAAAATTTATTGTCTTATGAAAGTTTCATGAGAGCCGTGATTTTGTTTACCACGAAATGGTGTTGATTTTTTCATGGGCACCATTGCAAAACTTTGTGTAAACGGTAAGTGTTTCATCTGAGCTATTTTTTCCTCAGTTTGAAGTTGTGGGTTTTTTGTTTTGTCTGAAAAATAACCTTTGCGATACAGTTTTTCAACAGTTTATGTTTAGTGGTTTTTGCGGGTGTTGTAAAGCATATAATTAAAATAATCTAATTAATTTTTGGAATTTTCCTCCAAGCTATATACTCTTTTGTCGTCATAATCGCATTATGATCAAAAAATCATGCAAACATGGATATTTTTTCTCAAAACTTTTTACAAATTACGGCGTTTACAGCTTTTTTCAAAAAGCAGTTGAAAATACACTTAATCATATGGTGTTGTGACAACATAATCCGCTTATGACGAAGTCCAGCTGGTTTTCTTCTTGGTATTCACGAATTTTAACATATTAATCCGTAAAAATAAATAAACACTTAAAGAATTCTACGCCATCTTGCAAATACGCCATGTTTTTTCGTTAAAAGTTTGCAGAAAGATGCATTTATGAGATAATATGTTCTTTAATTAGACCTTTTTCAAAATATAGACAATAAAAGAGACTGTCCCGGAAATTCTTTTGTAACTATTTTGAATTTATATTAGCAGTCAAAATGATATAGCAACAGTTGCAAAATTATTGCGAAAGCTTTTTCTCCAGAGCGAAGGTATGTCGTAGTTGTTTTGGGGTAACTTGCAGAATAACGTGGCCAAAAACGGAATTTTGCATAAAGTGCAATTTCAAACTTGATGACGTTTCAAAAATGACGTAATATCTTGGTCATTTTTATTGAAAAATATATTAGACAGTAGCCAGACTTGTTACATCTGAGTTATTAGTAATTGCCCTTGTTAATTGCAAACTTTGTTTGCTCTAAAGTAATTCAAATATTTGAATTATTGCGCAACACAAGATTGTAAATACACATTACAAATTTCAACTAAATTGCATATAATAATAAATTAAATTTTAGCTTAAACAAACTGTTTTGGCTGAGCAAACTTCAGTAGTATCTTTCATAATGTTTATGTGGATGAAACTACGGCCTCTTAGTTTGTCTAACAACTACGTCAACACAACCTCTATCTTTGGTTGCTACTTGTAAGTAATTTGTTTACATATTTTATAAACAAATTCTGAAATAAGATGTTGGGATTTTTAGTAGCAATATTCTCTTCCTGAGATTTATGAAAGAAATGACTAAATAAACTGAGAAAAAATTTAGTCGATTGATTTGGCTTTATCTTCTTCAAAAATATCTTCAAAATGTTTAAAAACTTCTTCAAAAATATCATTTGGCTTTAATTCAGCGTTCAAAATATCTTCAAAATCTTCAAAAATATTTTTAAAATCTTCAAAAACTTCTTCAAAAATATTGCTTGGCTTTAGTTCGGAGTTCAAACTTATTGGTCTGGCAATTTCTGGTAATTTCTGGTGAAAAGTCTGGTAATTTCTGGTCAAAAATATCATTTGGCTTTAACAACGTTTGATGCTTGGACCAATTCTACTATTGGTCCTATTATCAAACACTGCATTTAATTCCAAATCTGAGAGCAAAATTGAGCTTAATTCAGACTTGAGATGGAATTTTACGTGCTAATAAAAATTTTAAAAGTGATTCTCCTTCGAGTTGGAAATTTCAATTCGGACTTAAAAAACTCGGGTTTGAGTTGAAAAATTTTAAGTCTGCATTCAATCACTATTTAAAAAGCTAGTATGGGCTCTTCAGGGGGCTCAAAATTAAGATAATTTTACACTTTTGGTCAGTGATTTAAATAACTTGTGTTGTTATGTATTGGTTTTTTAATTTTACTTTTTTTCAGCGGCATTTTTTTGATTGTGTCGTGCTTAGTGGCAAACTTTGGCCCGGGAGCAAATTTCGCCCCCAAATATGATGGTTTTAGTTTGCCTGGTGCTTTTTGCGGTCTCTTCCGCCATGCTTAATTAATTCGTGTGGCTTGGTTATAAAGTTTACATCATTGAAAGATTATGACCTTTTTCTCGAAAGGGAACCGACTCTACGCATTGGCGTCGGCAAGGGGGAGCAGAGGAGGGCCATGTCCCCCCTGTATTTACACACACTCTTTTTTAAACTTTTCAAATTTCATAAATTCTTCCGTTTTTAGAAGTTAATACTAGCTTCATTCTTCTTGGCTCCCCCCCTGAAAAATTTTGTGCCCACGCCTATGACTCTGCGTGCTTTATTTCTATATTTTCAAGGGTTTAATCTCTTGTTATGGGGCCTTTTAGATCTTCAAGAAGTGCCCCGCTTTCCCTTCCCAGTTTTTTGTATATGATAAGCATTATCATCCCTTTGACACAAATTTTACGAAAACCACGAATTTCAACTAGCAATTGAGGATTGAGCTGGTGCACCGTGGCCATTCCGCCCTACGGATCAAATCATGGCTGGTGTTTTTAAGTGAACTCAAGTCATTCATCCTTTTCTTTATCAGCAGGTTTTTAATAGAAATTTTTTTTTGCACCAAAGTGTGTTCTGAACCTCAAAATTGGTAAGAAGTACCAAAATTTCAAAATTTTAAGGATCATGACCATCAAACAAATCAAACAGAAAGAGTGCAGATCTAGCTCTGCAATAGCATGCCATCCAATGCAACCAGTAACCCCCCTACAACCAGTTAGGTGCTTGTCGAAGATCAGTTCTGCTGGATTTCATGTAAGTGTTGGATACCTGTCACCCTTTCCGTAATACCGACAGCAATTTTAATTGTTTGTGATATCGTACCCAACATGTGATAAATTTACCGCATCTTGTTACATGCCGTTTTAAGACGAACAAAACTAATTAATGTTTGAAGATTGGCATTCGCTCTTTTACAGGTCCATTAGCTTGTATATATTTCCAAAAAGAAAAGAATTGAAAATAAAACGAAAAGAAATAATTAAGAAGATAACCCGAAAAGAGTCAGAAAATAAAAAGGTTGATACGTTATGAACTTGGCTTAAACTCTAAATAGAGAGTTAGTTGAACGTCGTTGTATTTCAACTTTAGTTTGAGAGCTCTATGGTTCAATTCTTGGGCCTGTCAAATTTTTCACAGTGTTACCAACAGCTTATTACCAGCTTACCACCGCTGCGGCATTCCTTCGAAAGGAGCTGAGTTGCCCATGCGCAATGACACAGAGATTGGTCCCGCAACTTCGCTACACACTTCGACGTACCGTAATTTAACAAGTTTAACAAAGATTAAATTTGGTATTTTGATTGTGCTTAGTCTGTAGAGGCTCAGGGTTTTGTTCCATGGTTTTGGCTGTATGATTGTCGAGATTGCAACATGTACTTCAGAGTGTTTACAGAACTTTTGATATTTTCGCTCATAACAGACCCCCCGCTCTGGTAAATATTATTGAAAGGTTTATTTCAATTGAAAAGGCTTAACTTTTTTCATAATAAAAAAGCTTGGTGTATTTATAAAGTAAACCAAAAAGTTAGGACATTTATATTGAATTCATTGTTGACGCTCAATCTCAAATCCTTTTTGCAAACTTTGGTGAAAGAAGAAAAAGGTTTGACGTCATACGTAAGTACGTCATCGAGTTTACGTTGAAACAATTTGAAAGTGATAGCAGAGTCAAATGCGTATACGTATAAGGAATTGGGAGGATCCAAGCATTTGATGACGTCACAACTCCAAACGAAATTAGGGGGTCAAACGTTTTGTGGTGACGTCATATGGAGGTAAAAGTACGCCAGTTTGACGATACATCAACAGCAAAATAGACTTTCTCAAAACTTACAAAATATAGTTACATTCAAGAGGTAGCAAATTGGAAATGCCGCTTCTTCGGGGTTTCATACTCTTACTCCTGTCAATTTTTGTAACGTAGAATGCAGAAATACTTAAGTAAGACTTTTAACTTTAGCACAAACAGGATGTAGCATAATTTTCAAATATAGGTATATAATTTGTTCTGTCTAAGTGCAAAATATTAATTGCCGCGTTCGAGCAGTGACACGTGCAAAATAGTCACTTGTGGGCCAGTATGAGCATTGTTTTTGAAGGATTTTAATATCAGACTAATATGCAGCGAAGGTCCGTGCACAAAGTATCGAAACTAGAATAGATTACTGGTTAGTGGTAATATTTAATTGTACCTTGTAGGCACGAAATTATTTTTCAGTCATAATAATTGCCATTTTTCAGCGGGGAAATATTTTCGAGTTTTCGATTTTCTTGTGCGTCTCGTGTGCACGCCATGGACTGTTATGGACAAACGTTTCGATCTAGGAGCTTGAAAAACTAAGATGGTCTACATTAGTTGGAATTTTGCGGCATATTATACTTAACTTCCGCAAATTTTTTGCATTAAATACATGCAACCGGAATAACTCTCTCTAAAACAATTAATAACTTTACCAGAATATGAAATTTATTGCACGTTTAATTTATTGACATTTATTAACGATAGATTTAAAATTTTTATCAAATTATTTAAAATTTTATTTTCATTTTTTATTGGCTCTTTTTTCATATGATTTTTTTTACCACATTAGCGAGTATTTTCTATGAGCAAGCTTTCAAAGCTTTGAGTTTTGGGTAATAAACGAAATGTTTTATATAAACTCCTAATGGATTATGTTTGAACGTTTGACAAAAAAATCTTTCGGCAAAATTGTGGACGATTTCCGCCTAAATTTTTTAACATAGATAACCTGTTATACAGCATAACTTGTTTTGTGGTTACCCGTTAAGCAGTAAGATATAGTTGGTTGTTATACGTTTTGAGTTAGTACTAAATTATCTGTATTATTTGCGAGGTATGCCGCAAATAGACAGTACTACTATTTCGTTTTTTTTGACTTAAAAATTAATCTATATAGGTCACGTTTAATAATAAAGATAGCCTAATTTCTCAAATTATCAAATTGCACGGGAAATAAATAGTAGCGATTTAAGTTTTTCTAAATGAAAGAAAAATAAATTCGTTGCCTGATACATATATTTGAATTTTAGATTCAACGTTTTGACGTCATTTTGCAGGGTGGTATTTTGTAACTAGGTATTAACCAAATTATTCTGCTTGCTTTGACACAAAGCTTGCTATTTGACCTTCGCTCACTTGCCAAAAGCTTGATTTAAGCGGTATAAGAATGCCGTGAAGGGTATCATTTCTTGATGGTGCAGTACGATAATGATATGTGTTTAGAAAGCGATGTCCTTTCTGATCCCAGCAAATTGTATAGTTTATATAGAATTATTACTTCTAAACTTAGAAGCTATTAAGGCATTTGACGCTTGAGTCTACTCTAATATAGCCTTTGCGTCATGTCTCTTCAAATCACAAATAATTGCAAACTTATGGTGATGATTTAAGTACAGTTTTGTCGGTTTAAGCCACTATTAGCCTTATCTAGCTATAATGCAGGACAAACAGGAAGCTGAATTCGCTATCTTAGTGAACAGGAAGATAAAATAAGAAATTTCAACATGAGGGAAAATTGAGAGTTAGTTTGGTCGGAGGCTTGATAAAAATGAATGACTTATAAGCACAAAATGGTTGATTCTCCGAACACTAAAGTAGGATTTTTCCAGAATGTTATAACAAACTATTTCTCTCGTTAACTTCAATTTATAATACGGTTTGAGAGTCCAAGCTATTTGGAATATTGGTCATATCATAGATGATTTCCCAGTTTTCATTCATAACCAAAAAAGGTAACGTTGCGACAAACAGATTACAACAAAAATGAATGCTTAGGCAACTCATTAGAAAATATGTTTCAGCTGCAATGATGGGCGGCGGCAATACGGCTCAGTTGGTAGAATTTTCAGCTCGTGATTGAAAGGTTGCAGATTCCTGGTGGGAAAGACAATTTTACGCTTATTTTTCATTGCTGCCAAGCAGTTTACCCGCTGCCGTGGCCCGGTCTGACGAAAGACTTGCAAATAAAAACCCAAAAAGAGCTCCTAGCGTTGGTGTTGAAGGAAGATGCTTGGCTTATTCGCATGGATAAAAGAACTAGAATGATTTAACACAAAAAGTCGAAAATTATTGCATGTTAAAATTGAACTGAAGCTTTGTCTTAATGTGGAACCAACACCAATTTCATCAAATGAAATCTTTCTTTATACTCGCTTTATTACGCCGAAGCTTGTAACGAGTTTGCGGGGCCCAACTCGTAATTGCGTCCGGGCAACACTGCTTCTTTCGAAAAAATGTTGTAGCGGAGGCGTGTCCAATTTGACTGGCTCAAGATGTGAACCTCAGACCTTCCGCTCCAAAGAAGAACAAAAGCGTTACCGCTCGACCAACTAACTAACCGGCTGGAACACCAACTTTATAAAAACTGTAATCAAAATGCAAAAGTTTCAAAAATTTGATGAATTTTTGCCAAGTATTCGGTATTATTCCTAATCCTCTATAGCAGAGTAAAGTTGGATAGGCAAACCTCTCAATTGTTGTGACCAGGAATATAAATTAAATCAAGTTTAGCTGATAAACTTGATTTAATTGGATCGGCAAAGTTGGAGCAGATTACAAGAATAATCTCGCAAACAATCCCAGCAGAGTTTTTGTCACTGTTTTTTAAAAGAAGAACTCTTATGATTTGCAAATTTTAAATTTTTGTGGTTGCAAAACTAGATTCACACAGCTAAAATTTAATTCCATGTGGTTATGGTTGAGGCACGCCGCATAATGAAAAAGTTTTGCAAACTTCCAAAAGCTGTTTGAATGACATCCAAATGACCTTTTTGGTATTGTGTGCAAAATGCGTTCGTAGCATACTTTCATTAGTGTAAAATTATGCTTATTACGTTGTTTACGTCGTTTTAAATTGGGTTCAATTTATATCCACAACCTTTCGCCGGTGTAGGTGTTTACTTTGTTACGCCAATATCACTTAAAACGACTACGTCATCAAGTCGATTTCATAAGCCTTCTCGCTATGCCCAAGTAAACAGATTACGTGAATGCTAGTCGTTCTGGAACGAGTTAGTCTTTTTTCTCCTTACCGCAATGCCCTTTTCTCTTTAGAATACACAAATTCCGCCGTTGTTTGGGACCTAAAGCAACTGCACTATAAACGTAAAGGCGGCATTGCTACGTCAGTTAAAACAACAGTTTGCGACTGTTTGGTAAACATCCGACTATAGTAAGAATCTGCGCAATCTAATTGCAACAAAAATAAAAACAAAAAATTAAAATAACTTTAAATATTTGTTTGTCACGGTCAATTTGTGTAACTTTGAAATTTGAAAAGTCAAATTTAGAATGACGTAACAAAGATTTTTATCCAAGAAGCTCATTCATGGCATTTCACTTTTTCTTCTCATTCATGGCTTTTTTCGCCATTTCAAGGAAGTCTAGACCTTAGGTTCTCAAAGTGCTCCTTACGGATCCCCAGGGCTCCGCAAGCTATGCGTTTTCTTTTTTGTTTTCGTTTTAGAAATTTGTTGTGGGGCTCCGTAAATAATGGTCAACCTCTTCAAGGGCTCCATAACATCAAAAGTTTGAGAACCTCTGGTCTAGATTACTGTACCTCTTTTTCGGCCAATCATACAGTATATGTTATTCTATTTGAATAAGATTACCCCCAAAGGATACCGTGAGGTGAAACAGGTTCTTGGGGTTTCCTATCTAGTGGTTTACTGCAGTTTGTTTTATTTTGCTCTGGATTTTCCCTTGAGCATTCTTTTGATGTGACTTCAAACATCCTATAGTTGAAAAATTGTATTTCTTGATTACTGTTACTCAGTACTTAAATTGTAGGAGGGACGCGTCCCTCCATCGAGAGTTAACGTCCCCCCATCGGGATTTAGGTGTCCCCCCATAGAGATTTAAGCGCCAGACGAAAAAGACTTAATTCTTTACCTAATTTTGGCGAAAAACCACTTCAATTTTCGGCGAAGATCTTTTTTTTTTAGTCTTCAACTAATTTTGGCGAAAAAACACTTCAAATTTCCGGCGAAGACCTTATTTTTTGGTGTTCATTTAATTTCGGCGACGGAATTACGTAATCTTCACTAAAGTACTTTCGCATGCCAAATGCGTTTGGTCAAGGCTGCAAAAGCGTCCCCCCATGCAAAATTTTACAATTTAAGAACTGCTTTTACTCTAAAAATTTTTTGTGGAAACATTGATTGTACCAAATTCTGTCTAAAGTCACTTAATTGCATTTTACGAAAACGTTACCAAATATCGTCGTCAAACGCTTAGTTTTTTGGCTTTTACAAGACGGGTTTAGTTTTAGCAAACATAATTTTTATCAAAATTTACAATTTTTTGCTCCAACATTTTATTGTGCTTGGAAAGGAGATGAGGTTATAGATTCGACAATCGCAGGAGAACTTCCCGGATTTGGATTTCACGCAACCTCTGATTGACAAAAATATTATGACTTTTTCTTTTTCGACAATATCGTAATCTATCATTCAACAAAGCAAAACCGAAACTATTGTGCATATTTTACTTTTTTAAGTGAACGTTTTTTCAAGTCATACAGACGTTACTTTCGATTGAGAAAGACAGAAAAAAATTTGAATATTACGATCTCAATTTCACAGAAAAGACTTTGTAAACACCTGCGTATACTTACTTTATATCTCAATATACCTCATTTCTAATTCGATGGATAGCTAAAGAACAGAAACTCATAATCCAAAAAACAAGTACTGTATACAGTAAATACAGTGTAATTTCAACACATAGAAAAAATAAAAAAGCGAATCATATTGGGCCACGCGCAAAATTTCTCTTCTTGGTAAAAAAATTATATACTGATCGAAAACTTCAAAAAAATTTTAAATTTGTCCACCTATCGAAAATCTTCAAATTTGTCTTGTAAATTTCCACCAATTAAAAGCCTAAAGTGTGACTTCTTATAAATATCCGCCAATCAAAAGGCTTAAAGTTTCTGGACTTATCCACCAATCAGAGAACTGAGATTTGTTTTTGTAATTTTTCAACCAGTTTCGAAACGGGAAATTTTCTTTTTTCGACCAGTAACAAATTCGCTTTTATACGGGCCTAATAAGTAGATGTGAATGAATCTTCCATCATGGTGTAAAGACGGTGTAATTCGTCAGTAACTCATTGGATAAAAGTTGAAATTGATTTTTGTTTTTAGCAGTACTTAAATTGTAAAATTTTCAAGGACGCTTTTGCAGCTTTGACCAAATGCATTTGGCCTGCAAAAGTATACTTCACTGCAATTAATGTAAGTCCGTCGTCCAAATTGAATAAAGACCAAAAAAAAAAGGTCTTCGCCGAAAATTAAAGTGTTTTTTTCTCGAAATTAGGTGAAGACCAAAAAAAAAGGTCTTTGCCACAATTTGGGACTATATTCGGCAGAAATTTGGAATTTATTCGTGCTGGCTGACTCTTTTTCGTCTGATCACCCAGCGCTCAAATATCGATGGGGAGGCCCCTAAATTTCGATGGGGGGACGCTAAATCTCGATGGGGGGACGCTAACTCTCGATGAGGGTACGCGTCCCCCCTACAATTTAAGTATTGGTTTCAAGTCTTACTTGTACTCCGCAAGACGGGCATCTGCTCCAGAAGAAGCAGCAAGGGTCAGTTAAGAGAAAGACAAGCCGTGCTATTATAACAACATCCAACCTCTGTTAGAAATTCAACCATTGAGTGGCCCCAACAGAAATAATTTAATTCATTTGCCCTGCAAAGTGCAAATTACAGTGATGATCTGCAGTACAGTACATCATGGCCAGTTTTTGCATAAAATATTCAATTTTTCTCAGAGCAGCTTCGTGCCTCATGAAATAGAATTTAATTTTGCTTTGGAGCCATTAGATGTGATACCAGGAAGATACGTCACTTTTTTGTCCAGATTATTGCAATTTTCCAGCAGAAAGAAAAGCAAAATAGCTTTCTGGAAAATCTGCATTTTGAAATACGCTTAACTCGAATGATAGTCGTAGTTTCTCTATTATTATCAACGAGTGTACAAAATGCTTTTAATGTAGGCTACTAAAAATTTGTGTTCAATGGAATATAATTGCAAGACGATGCCATTGAAACAAACTTTCTCTTCCTAATAGAGTAATGCAAATCAAAAACATTGAATTGAATAACGTTACTTCATACCTATAAACATTACATTACCACGAATATAGTTAATTTGAACGGTGTCGACATAAAAACAGAGTTTCCGTAAACACGTTTCTCCGCACGGCACAAAAATTTTGCGCAAAGTTGTTAATCCTATCCATGCTCAACTCTATTTCTACACAAGTGATGTAATTGTTTACTAAAAATTAAAAGCATTCGGCGACGTTTACCTTATTTAATTATTTGATGTGCGTGGCAATATCAATGGAAATTGCTGAATTAGCCTTGGTGCGCCATAGAGTGCAAAGAATGGTGCTGCATTAATTTGCTGACGTTAGGTTTAACTGGAATTTTATTGCCTGACTGGTATATTTTTGAAATAGAATTTCGGACAGACAAGTCACAAAATGTTGCAATTTTCATACATCTTGTTCAAACTCGGCCAAACTGGCCTATTTTGTCGAAATAATATAGCCTACTAAAGAACATTTCACAACCAATTAAAGAACATTCTACAGTACAGTGCTTGTAGGATATTTTTTCCTGACGAGTTTCTTTGAATGCTCATTTCGTCTTCTGTACTGCCCTTCATATATGTTCTACAAGTTACATGTTCAAAATTTACGTTTTTAAAAGCTTGTTTCAGTAGCTTTGGTTAAGAACCCGTTGAGGTTGGGGTAATGCTACCCGATCTCTTCTGAGGGATGTGAGCGCGTAGAAACTTCTCAGAGACCCAACAATCCGCCCAAATCGTAAGGTTTCGCACCAACTTCTCTTCCCCTCAACGTAGTGGTGTGATCCCCTCCACAAATGCAGGATGGGTCGAAATGGCGAGGTAACTTTCCTCAAAGGGTTTAATAAGTTTGCCCATGAGCATCTATCAGAACCTGCTGTCAGTAGTATGGATTCTCTTTCCCCACCGAGCTTTGGAATTTCACGAACAGTCTGTGACACTATGTCGCTTGCTGTGTACAAAACTTAGAAGGAAGCATTGTAGTCTACTAGAGTTTGTATTTACCTTTTCGGATCGCACGATTTTACGTCATTCAAGAGGTTTCTGACCCCATTTTATGGGAGAGTGTTGTCCAATTCTAACGATTGTTACGTGTTAACCGATATGCGTCACTGTGTTTTGCTGGGATTACTTACTACCGTATCGAACGATTATTCATCCTCACGGTTTACAATAACAAATCCAACTAATTGGCAATTAAATAATCTATTTAAGGATAAGTTTGTATTTAGGTGTAGGTGTTCAGTGTGTTATAGTAGCTACCGCGCACAAACAAAAGAAAAACGTCACAAAACATTGCCTTTTAATGTTCACATGACCTAGCTATGTTTCATAAACCGTAAACAAAGGTATGATTTCAGTTCGATTTTGAGTTACAGCTGTTATAGTGCCCCAAAACAGCAACTTTCGTTTGTAATGTACTAATCCTAGCCTATATTACAGTTTGTAAACTCGGCTTCTGTAAAAAAGCTAAATCAGCTCTGCAAACGGATCCTTTCATTGCGTATCATTTTACAATTTATAAATTGGCTTTAGTTTAAAACAAAAGAAAATGGAGATATTCTCTTAACCTACGCAAGCCCACCAAAATGCGCGACGTTGCGATTTTTTTCTGTGGCTTTGTGAGAATTGCCAGCATCTTTTTTGCCGTTGTCAGTACCTGGAAAGTACCAGTCTACCAATGGTCATTAATTTGTGATTAAATGGGAATTGTTTAGGATTTTTGTAACCTGAAAATTTTCCGTGATCGAAATATAGCACGATTTTGGATGGCGGCACTTTTTTTGCATCTAAGCTTAAAGTTAAGCGAAAGCTGCTTTGATGCAAATCTAGTCCAAGTAGAGCATGTTAGTTTTTTAATCCGGTTAGATCGAACGGCCAAGTGGTAAAATCTTGAAAACATCAAACAAACGCTTCGAAAAACAGCAGAAATTCGTTATTCATTCAGACGTTTCAAGCTATGCCTCAGTACGGATATATCAATATCGTGCTTGTTCAAATGCGATTTGACAATTATTGTTCATAAAGAGACCTAGTATTGCTCGAAACCTACCGCTTCTGGATGTCTACGAGTAATAGTTTTTGTAATCAAAAACAAATTTGAGATAGAAATCTGGAGTAAAAGAAATGGGGTGGGAGATATTCGTTATGTTAACTGTTCATTTAAATCGGTTAATTTTGGGGTAATTTTTAAAATACAATAGCATTTTTTGAAATTATTCTAGCGTTTTGAGTAACGTAACGGAGTTCTTTTTGCTTGTTTGCTTCCTATGTGTTTCGACTGTTTTCTGCTTCAAACTTGTACGTCTTGTTTAGTGTTGTTTTAGCAGCGAAAACTTGCGGTTTTGAGTTGCATCTCGTCTCCAGATGTTTTTTTTTTCGACCTATCGATAAAGTACATGAATTTGCAAAGATGGAAACAGGACAAGCATGTTTTGAATATAGGTTAAATGTAAAAGATGAACGTGATTGAGTCGCAACTAGTCTAACTTGGAAAATACACGTTTCTGGACAACTATGATATGGTGTTAGTTGCGCATCAAGGTTTTATAAACAAAACAAACTCAAAAGTTTCAATACAAACGTAACTTGAAGCCTGGTCTATTTTGCTACGTGAGTAGGCACAAAAAACTTGTGTTTATACGGCAAGTCAAAGCAAAGCGTTTCTCGGCGGCTTTGGGGCAGTCTTTTGTTTGTTCCCACGTCGGTTTTCATTAAAAGCCCAAGTTTACACTTATCAAATTTTCGCCACGTTTTCGCGCGGCAAATATCAAATTACTTGTGTTAATAAAGAGTCAGATTTCACTATGTAAAGTAATGTGTAGGGCACATCTAATACTTGATACTACATCGTGTCAATTTTTATGTCTCGGTCTACGTTTAATTAATGTGACACAAAATCAGTGTCACACCTTTTAACGGGAGTTGCCTACGTGCTCAGGCAGAGTAGGCCAGTAGCTTTACAGCAATAACAAGTCCATTTAATCTTGTGATATATTTCTCCTTCGATTTAAGTAAAGTTAAAAAAAAAGATTTGGACAGCATTGCAGAGTCTCATTAGCCCAATCACAGCTTTGATTAACTACCAAGTAGGCTGCATGCTATTTCGATTCGACTATCGTATTATATTACGTCATTTCTCGTCCAATAGCTGGGATTACTGGTAAACATAACGCTGTCGTCTAGTGATTTGCTTTTTTCTTTATTTTGCTAAATCTAAAAAAATATTAGTTAATACTTTATTATTGACTGTAGTTGCAGCAACCCCCACTTTTGATCGTGAGAACATCAGAAAAATGCGCAAAACCTTTAAACTGTGTAAAGTCAAGCCAGTTTGTACTGATTAAACCGACTTGTGGTTCTTTAATTGGGTAAAGTTTTGAAACTTTTGACATTATTTACACTTTTTGTAATCATAATATCTTCAAGTTTTGATTTCTAGATTATTCTTGGAGCGAAATTGGGAGGTTTCTTAGTACTGAACTAGGTATTGAACCAGATTAAAATCGTGATAAGAGTTCAAAAACAAGTTTTTGCCTTCAAAATTTTCAAAACATTTCAAACTCAGTGCTTCTCAGAAAATTTGCAAATTAGTCAATATTGTGAAAAATACACGAACATTTTTCGGTCTTTTAATTACTAGGCACGACTAAATGCAAACGCAGCATACGTGCGTGCATAAAGTACTTTGATAGATTTTATACTACACCCAAGCATTACATCATACTCTAATGTTTGTTTTTGTATTCAGAAAAGCTCCAAATAGGGCAGTTTGAATCAATTACTTAGCTGCTGTAGACTGCTCTATATATCGATATCGTACTATAAGATACTAACATTGAAGCCATTTTTGCATTTTTTGAAGTTGTTTTTTGTAAAAAGAAAACTTTATTTAGAGACACGCAGTTATTACGCTCCCACAGAATTTGTATGGAACTGAGATCGAATATTTTACGATTTTTGTTCACTGCAAAAGTTTAGAGACCCAAGAGACTCATGAACATATCATCAGCATTGAGTCGAATACCAAATCTGTCAAAAACCCAGCAAATTAATTTCTATGCCTAATTTTTGTTCAGCATAAGTTTTTTGCCTAATTTCTTCAATGTTATGTATGCCTAAGTCATTGTCTGAATCCTCAATCAATCAGTTTTGAAACATAATCCTTTCAAAAATTTTGTGCAAACCGCAAAATTTCAAGGGTTCACTTTATCTGTTCGTTTAGGTTATTTGCTGTATTCGCTTCATTGCTCTTACATAATTTAGCGTTGAAAGATAATTTAGTTTTTTAGCTTAAAAATCCAAAGTTCGTTTTCAACCTTCGTATTGCCACGAAAGATGATTCAATGGAACAGTCGGTTTTGCCAAGGTTTTTGAACCTCAAAAGCTTAGAATCTAGCAAATACGATTAGTTTACATAATTATTCCAACAAAATAGCTTATCTTTCTTAAAATTAGGGTTCAGTGTTACGCTTCAATTGCAACTTTGCTTCATGGCATTTCAAAATTTACTTTAGTTCTAAGAAATGGTGTAAAGTTGGGAATCTGGTGTGTTTAGCCAAGGAAGTAGATTTTTCCAAAATGTTAACAACGAATCAGGCGTTCTCAGAGTTGTAAGTCGGCCCGGGCTTTTCGGGTCGGGTTCGGGCCTAAAGTTGACAAAAATTTTGGGCTTAATTCGGGCCTGAGACGTGGTTTTTGTCTTAGGTGCACAAAAAGATAATCAAAATAACTTGGCAGCATTGCAAAATTTTTCAGATCCAACTTAATTTTTAGGTTTTTTCGGACATTAATTGGGCTTCAAATTAACTATCGGGTTCGGGCCGGGTTTGGGCTTATATTTTCGGGTTCGGGGCTGGTTAAGGCTGAACTAGACGGCCCGTTTATAACACGCCACGTTCAGGCGATTTTAATTCTAAAACCAGTGCAAATTTGAAAGATTAATAATACAATTTTCGCGCAATTTTGCTTTTTTGTTAATTCCGATTTTGTTTTTTGACTATTTTTTAATTTTTTGATTAGAAAAGTTCACCTTAAATGTCTTTTGACGTATTATACCAGACGGCCGAAAATATCCGTCGTATGTTCAACACAGTATTTTATTTACATTATAGTACGCCTATCATTAAATTATTTTGTTCGTCCGTGACTAAGCTAAAAATTCTGAATTACTTTCGAATTTATATTGTATTGGTTACGTTGCTATGAGAAAGGTAATTAATTACTAATCTCAGTAGTTAGGTTGAATTGCTTGTTAATTTTTTAATTTTCTAACATCGATTACGTAATTTTCTATTTATAGTCGAGATGGTGCCTATCAACCACTAAATTTCATCATTTAATGAAAATTTTCATACTTTTTTTCCTGTGATGCGTAATCAATTTTTTTAACTATTCATTTACGTGACAAAACTTGCTCTATCTATTGTTCGATTTTTTAATATGGTTAGCTTGCTAAGCAATATTTCGAAAAACCTCTGGACTTTTTCAACTGGTTACTTTATAGAAGTCAATTGTTAGCTGACATGCAAATGATTCAAACGTATTCTTAGTAAGAGGGTACCGATTTCATATTTTGTTTCTGATGAACTTTTAAAAATTAGTTTTCGATACGGTTATTTCCTAGGACATTGAGTTTTCTGAAAAAGAATTTTCTAGCATTTTTGTGCAATGGAAGTAAATGTTCATTAGGAGGTGTCCATAGACGTATTATATGAATATGAAACATCTGGCTATCTCGACAAAGGGTAAAACAAAGCGTAGTTGTTTGTTTTTGTTTGTTTTTTTTCTATCGTTTCTGTGACCTACATCATATTTTTTGTTTTGTTTAGACTTGGTAGAGCCAGCTTATTTTCTAGAAAGAAAAAAAACAAAATAAAACACATAGGCTTGTATATTGAAAACACTTCATGCAAAGAAATACCATCATTGTGAAACTTGTAACAAAATTCTGATTTGCAAATCATGTGGATTGTGGAATTATGAGTAAATAATTAAGTGAAACATCCATCTTTAGCATGCAGTATTGCTATGGTCATTTAATTTTACTATTTTTTGAAATCACTTCTTGTAAATGGTAATAATCAAAAAATTGGGTAAAAAATAATACTATTTACTCGTAGGAGAATTTTTGCGTTTTTTGTTTTTAACAATTTAGAAATATTGTTCAAAAGCTCCAGACATTGTGTCTCAAATATGCAACTAGTAACTTCACCATGATACTGACAGTGAAGAGAAATATTAGATTTTTTGGCTTACGCGTAATGATCTATAAAGACCTTTTCACTTTTCCCACGAACATAAGACTACTTCCAACGAAGGCAATTAGGGTTTGCTTGCATGTTTTGGAGTTATTCTCTTAATCTTCAATGTAATCGACAAGTTCAAACATAAAAAACTTCTAAAATTTCAGAGTTAAAACAAATACAACTGATATTTGGTTGAGAGTCTTTAGAAGCGCATCGTCCGACATTTCAAAAATGGCATAGTTTTCGTAAAAAAACGTTTCAAATTGTTAATTAAAAATTGCTAAACAATCCAAGTAAGTTAAGCCTCCGTAGAGTGCGTGGTTTCCTAAAGCATGAACAAACATATTAAGATTTAATAAAAAAATTTGAATCGTTTAAAAGCTCGTGAAACTTTCTCATTTGCATATTCACTTAAAATTTAGGTTACTATCTAACATCCAAACAATTTATGGTCCCAAGCTTTTTGCCGAAGGTTTAATTTATAGTCCGTCTAAGAATTTCTTTTAGTTCTATGATATAAACCAAATATAACAAGCAAAGTTTTGCTATGAAATGTTTTTAACTACTCAGTTAAAGATTGCTTTCATATAACTTATAAAACTACGAAGTCCCCTTGCCACCCCAAAACCTCGCAAAACTCAAGAAAATTGAGGTGTTTTCCAATTGCATGATGTTTTTTCTCCAAACCTAATCGATATTGTGTAAGAAAAGTTAATGTTTGCTCTCTTTTGAGTAATACCACTTGCAAATAATTGTTTTTAAGAACAAAGTTAATGATTACTCGTTAAGCAATCCACTGACCAGTCATAACTGGTGTTGCGCCATCTAGAATGTCATGATCATGGTTGCATTACGTGACAATGGTCACATTTATGCGTCATCCGTATTCGCGTTTTTGATAGAGCATGCCTAATTATCATCATGCAACACTAATTACTGCTCTGAGCTCAGAAAACATTTTTACTTTGAAACTTACAACAGCATGGCATTTGCTTCAAAATAATTTAGAATATCTTAATTTGCATTTACCTATATAGATCATGTTTTTAGTAAGTTCTAGGTTAAAACTTTTCTTAATTTTATTATGTTTTAGCAAGTTTTTCGCATGCGTCATTATCAATGCTATGCGTATTTGCAGATTAGCCATGTTCATTCTGCTCTTTCGTTGTAGTATTTTGCTTCCGTAAAAATTTTGCTTTATGGTGGTGTCCTACTTGCGACAGTTTGATCTGCGACAATCTAATCTAATTTTTTTTCAGGGTTAAATAATCGCTAATTGGTCACCATCATAATATGATATAAGAATTGGGGCTCGCTGGCTCGAGTTCAGAGGAACGACTACCAAGCGGCGACTCCGTTAGAATAGATAAACCTAACCCTAACTCCAACCTTGATCCCAACCCTAACCCTAAGACGTTTCTGTTTTGACAGTCGCTTTTCCGGCAGCATACGATAAGGTGATTACAGAAGTCCTTCTACTTGTACGTGTATGTTACAGTTGGATGTAGCAGATTAGTTTTTGTCTACTATCTGCAGCAAAGATTTTAACTTTGTGACCCTTGCCACAGTTTAAACTGTCGCAAGCAAGATAGCATTATTAGTTGTTTTTTAGATCACTTATTGAACTCTTACATATGTTCAATGCAAGTTTTTAACGCTAAGTTTTATATCAAATTTTAAAACATAGTTTTTTGCTTGTAACTTTTCGTAAGAGGGCGCTGTTTTCCCAAAACAGCTATCATTTTTTCTGCAAATAGTTATAATTTCGATTTTGTTGCAATTCATATACAGTGTATGCAATTCATATCTAGTGTTTGTGTAATGTGCATCTTCATGTAATTTATTTTTGTAATGTTACAAGCTGTATTTGAAAGTTCGTACTATCGTAGAAATTCCAAAGGTAAATGAAGTATGTCATTACTTGTCAGTCAACATAAGTACCTACGTATGTTGTAGTGCAAATGCGTCTCAATCGAAAAAGTCCTCACAATTTGGATTAATGAATTAAAGCATTATAGCCTTAAAAACACTTTGCAACAGCTTTTGAGAAGCACTTGCTAAATACGTAAAAGCAAGACAACTGGAGTGAATTGAAATGTATATATTTTTTCTTTATTTGTGACATTCGAAACTATGAGAATGTTTCCTTTAATTTGCGACATTTAAACCTATATGACGCGCACGCGCAGAGATTTTGAGGCTTACCATTAGTGTTGAAATATACGTAAGTTTGTCATTTGTGGTAAATCCAACTTTGTTGGGTCTGTCAAGAATATATGTTATGACGTAATGCTACGAAAATGGTATTGCAATAAAAACTCGTTATGGTCAGACTTTTTTAATCAATCTCCAAAAATAGTGTAATAATAGAAAAAATTTTGCGCATAGTAATTAAAAAAAGGCGGTTCGCTAGTTCTTTCATTTACCATACTGAAGTTACTGTAATTTTACAACAGCCACAATGATATTCTTTTTGCCTCCTGGTTCTATTATTTCTTCGAACCGTCGAATCGTTCATTTTGAAGCAGACAACTGGAATTCAATTTTCTGGCCGGTCAAAATGTACGCATTGTCATAAGATTATATTCCAGTAAGATAACTGATGATGACCGGCTTGCTCGCTTAGGTCGAAATCGATTTTATTGCTGAAAAAAAATTGATTTTTAATTATTTTTTACCAACTGGCTTCTTAGCTTTTTGAAACTAAACAGTGTTATCAGCATTCAACCCTAGAAGATTTAACTGAGTTCCATGACTTTACAAAATACTATGCTTTGAACTTTGGTGGTATTTTTATCATTCAATTTTTCCTGCCTAATGCTAATCCATATAAAATACAGGATCGTCAAATTACGACAAACGAAAATTTATTTTCATTTCTTTAGTTTCGAAAACCTAATTTTTGCTAAGTCACAACATTTTTGTGAAATTTCTCTTTGTTAGTGCAATGCAGTTAGCTGGTATTGTAACAATGGACTAGTGATTTCGATCTTTTTTTTTAAACTACAATATAGTTCTTTTGTGAAATTTTGTATATTTCGAGATATTTTTTTCCTATTTTTAGCCAAAGCATTGCTTTTTTCTTTTTCAGCTCATTTTTTTTCTTTTTCGCGTATAAATACGGGCTGTACGGCTTAACATTCATCAGAACACGTAGCGTAAAGCGAAATTAGCAGCTTGTGAAAGGGAATAGAACGAAAACGATTTTACCGAAATTTCATTAGCAACCAAGAAACAGACGCTTATTATGTCGTCACCAATGGTTTCAAATGTAATGGAATTCAGAGAAAATTTCCAAAATCATAACGATTTTACGGTAAGTTAAATTAATGCTTTAATTTTTGTTATGCTCTTTGATGCGAAGAAAATGCTGTTTGTTTTTTTGTAAAATTTGCTGTGAAATAGAAACTAGAGTATAGTTTAGCAAACTTGACTTTACCTTACAAATGCAGATATTTTTGCGATTAAATTTTTCTCATTCAAGAAAGATTAAAACTCTAATCGAATGGATAGTAGTTTAAAGAATTTTTGAATTTTAAGACTGCATTTATGCTTTTGATATTATTTGAAATTAAAATTTTAGTAAATGCACAGTACAGCAAGTAAGGCATTTATGAAATGAGACACAAAAGCATATTTTGCATTCCCATTAAACCCGATATATTTTACTACTTTTGGTTTTGATTAATCAGTGTTTATTGATGGCATTTTTAAAAATGTAAATTCAAATTTGAAACCAAAAGTTGAGTTACCAGCTAAAATTAGCACAACCATAAGAAAATCGGAACGATAATTTCAACAAATTTTGCCCTAAGATATGCTAAAATGTTATCAGTAGTAATATATCTTGTGATAAAATATGCTAGGATAATCGCTTAAATTATTTTACTGTAAACTTAATGTTTTTTTTGTATTTTCTAGGCTTCAAATGCGTACATTATTGGGAGAAAGATCGAACAACTTTTGACCCAAGCCCAAGACACATCGATGCTGGATAGGCACGATCTGCCGGCTTTAAACTACCTCAACCCGGCCAATGCAAATTCAAACCCCCCGGTCTCTCGCCGCCATTCTTCTTCAGTATCTAATTGTCAAATCATTAGCCAAGCCAAGCTTTCAACACTCGTGGAAACCAAAAACCTTTTTAATGCTGTGCTCGTTGCGGGGTTGGAGTCGCTGGCGGAGGAACAACGAATCAGAAATCGCGCTTTCAGTGAAGGGGCTTTTATTGACCCCCATTCGGAACAACAGCAGCCCCAATCGACTACCAGTCGCTACAAAACCGAACTGTGTCGGCCATTTGAAGAAAACGGTAAATGCAAGTATGGTGAAAAGTGCCAATTTGCTCACGGAAAACATGAACTGCGTCAAATGGTTCGTCACCCAAAATATAAAACAGAACTGTGCCGCACCTACCATACCACCGGATTGTGTCCTTATGGACCCAGATGCCATTTCATCCACAACCAAGACGATATCGCTGAACAACAACGACCAACTGTTTCCCCAGTTGCACCGAAGCATTCTACATCTCTAACTCAAGGACAAAGGCAAACTATTAGCTCGAACAATCTGCATCTCTCGAGCCCGCGGATTAACAATGGTACCTATTCCCCTCCTCAAATTACCAGCCCAACTGAAGCACCTTTACCTTTCTTCGAGACCGGACCATTAACTCCACTTTCCCCTGCAGTTGGAAAATGTAACACGCCTAACTTTACCTACCCAAACCGACTTAGCTATCCTTCAGCTCAACCAAATGTAATAGACCGTCGATCCCCTCCTCTTTACCCTGATTTTAGAAACCTTTCCCCCGCTGAAGATAGCCTTTTTGATGGCTCTTCTTCTGATTCCGAACGCGAATCCGCCAACAACTCTCCTCCCGGATTTGGCGTTCCCCTTACAACTCCCCAACAAACCCAGCGCCTTCCTATTTTTCGTTGTTTGTCGCAATCGTCTTCGTAAATATTTTGCAATAGCCTGGAATCGGGACAAATTGTGGTCTGTTTGACTAAGAAGCGCCATTACTTTTACATTATTTATATTTGTAGGCGTTGTAGACTTTGGCTTAATTAAACATTTATCAATTTGACAATTTTCATTTCTAATTTTCAAACGATGCTTTAAAAGTGCCTTGGCCAATTTGCCAACGTACCAGCTATTCTATCTTTCGAATTGAATTGCTGGTAAATTGCAAATAAATCGTGCTCTCTTTGTGCTTGAAATTTAAGCGTTATTATGCGCTTAGCCTTCTATGGTACGTAGATAATTGTACAGCTAAAAATTGGTGTCATATAATAGATTGTGAAAATGCAATGTCACAATTGCTTCATTGTGTCATAATCTCATCAACGTTATAACGAAATTGCCCGAAAAGTGGCAAGATAATGATCATTTTTGTAAGTGACCCTATGTAAAGCTTTTAGCTAACAACAAACTTATTTTATACTTACACTACTTTTTGTTATGTAGTCGCAAAAATCACTATTCAGCACTGCTTATTCCTAGTTTCATGTTTTCGTGTGTTTTGCTGCTGTTTAAACACTGTTCGTTTTTAGCGTTTTTTTAATTTATTGTGTGATCTTTTTCGTATTTATTTATGACAAATTAGAATGATCTCTACAATATGCTATTTGGCTGTCTGTGAGCTTGGGCCGTTTTTAACTGAAGTCTTTGCAGCCTTTTCGGTTTTGATACGTGTTTGTAACAGTTTCGGTGAAAAAAGAGGTGTAAATCTCTGCCTAAATGGGGTTTGTTACGCGAACCAAATGGTAACTTCCCTTCGGGCATATTGCTTTAATTTATTTTGTTACTTTTGTTTTCTATTGAATTTGACGGTTTCATAGTGTGCTTTCAATGTACTGCTGATAACAACACGACTTCGCACAAGTCTGTTGCAAAAAAGAAAACTTAAAAACATTTTTACAAACATTAAAAATACGAGAAAATTCAATCTATTATGGTGCTCAATGAATCAGATTACGAAGGAGAATACTAAGATAGCTTAAGAAGATTTTCAGCTTTCGTTTAGGGCCCGAGTAGATTAGAATAAGGGTTGAGCGAAACACGTAGCTGCTACACCAAGGCTAGTGTTGGTAGTAATTCCTGTTCGTAGTAGCATATTGTCAGAAATACACGCAGAAAAATATAATTGTTTCAGCTACCATGCTACATATATTCCTTCTGTTGCATATACATTCTTCTACAATCTACAACAATTATGTTAAGTTGTTGGAGACAGTTTTATTCGACTTGAACACACTTTCTTCTACTGTAGTTTTTCCAACTGTTAGGTTTGAAAGAAATGCGTTGCAATAGCTGCGTATTCAACACAAAAAGAGATATAAAATTGGGACTCGTGTATTGCTTCCATTGTATACGGTATCTCAAGCATTTTTACCATTTCGATAATGATGGTGCTGTAGCTTGACCTGCTCTTGTCTTCATTGGTAGTTCTATCCAGATTTTGATTCACGCCTGTGACGGGTTCCACGTCTTTCAAATTGGCGTGCTATCTGCTGACGTAGGAACTGATACTCTTATCGAGTATAATAGCATTGTGATGAAATAAACGTGCCAACCATGACAGTCAAGATTACGCTTTGATATTCTGCGCAAAAGCTAGGAAAGGACAAAGTACGGACTATGGGCTACCGAGTTCTAACTGCTTAAAATATCGTTTGACTGAACATCCATTGCTTATTTGCATTTTGAAGTTTTCTTGCATTTGAACTAAAATTACCCAAATGCTGGCGCGCAACCAGGATTTTACTAAGGTGGGGTAGGGGGCTTGAAGCAAAAGTTAAATACCTTTGTTTCGAAAAATTCTTCAATCAGGTGGCATGCTGAGCAAACTGGTACAACTTAACCATATCACAAACGAGAATCTGGGGACTTTTGTGATTTTTCGGCAAAAACTAGCCCTTTTAGCACCATAAAATTCGGAAGTCATATGAAAAAATCAAATTGCCCAGTCCCGTCAGACCCTCCCTCTTACTTACAGGTCAAGACCAAAACACGTTTAAACGCTTGTACTCGGGGGTTAAATGTTCTATAAGTGACTTGGCTAAGGGGGCGGGCCAAAGTTTCTTTATTAACTTCCCTCGTTTGCCGTTGCCCAAATATGCCTTCAGTCTCAGCAAAAAGCTACTATTTTAGTGGCTTTTCTTTACTTTTTCCAATATTTCGTATATTTTGCATCAAATTTGCATTCACATGCAGTGGTGTTTATCAAATTTTGGGAGAACCAGATCGGTAACCGGTTCTCTAAACTTAGAAACCGGTTCGTTTAAGCCAAAAGTGCAGGATATGAATGCAAACAGTTAAACAACAACTGAGTCTTCAAATTTAAAAACCGGGTTTTTGCGCGAATAGGCTGAATAGTGTCACAGTTCGCTGCGATTGCTCAAATTCTACCACGTGCTAGCATACTACCAGGTTCTGGTTGCAGTGGTTAGTTGGTTGGAACTGCTTTGCTCTTTTCGTTTGATGAAAGCATTGTGTAACGGAAATGTGTCATTCCTCTGTTCCACCTAGGTTGAAAAACTCTACGCAGAAAAGTAGCCTTTTTCTACACCTCTCAAAGAGAGGGCACCCGATCACCACAGGCAGTGACTGCTAATAAGTACCCGTGGTCGCCTCTTAGGACCCGCTGGGCTGGCGGCTATACTATTTTATTCAAACAAGCTTCACAGGTTTTTGCATAAAAACCCTGTTTACCGTTCTAATGTAAGGATCAATTGAGCTAGTTGACATCTTATCTGGTAGGTTAGCGGGTTCAGATGAGGCAAATATTAGCTTTGCTTTTATCTGTTTGTCAACACGTGCATTTTGCTTTGAATAAACCAGTATCTTGACTCAGACCACAGCTTTCTGCCCTGCTTTTTGCAAAGAATTACCCCTTTTTAACGAACTGGCTCACTTGAACTGGTAATGCGTTATTCTGTCCTTGAGAAAGGTATCTCTTATTGCTTTTTGGACCCAAGCAGTTTATCCATTATGGCGGCCCAACCTGGACAATACTAAAAGGCGGGAAAGTAGGAAATGGCGGTTAGGGTTAACCCTAGTCCTAACCTAACCCGCTTTTTAGCACGATTTCCACAATACCAAAAGGCGGAAAAGTAGGAAAAGGCGGAAATCGTGCTAAAAGGCGGGTTAGTTTAGGGTTTCCATAACCCTATCTGCCTTTTCCTACTTTCCGGCTTTTTAGCACGATATCCGCGTTTTCTTACTTTTCCGTCTTTTAGTATTATAGTCTTAATTCGCCCCGCCTGAAAAAAAAAAACTAGCACGCAGAACCGTAAAAGGGTGTTCTGCGTTGGTGTAGGTCTAGATAGCTTTTGAGTTCTCGGTTCACACTCATAAAAGAATAATCCATTTTTGAGTAAGTATTCACTCTTCATACACACAGTCTTGTATCAGTGTAGTTTTCATAGTGGAGAATAATGGGTTTTGGGCAAATCAAATGTTTCGTTCGTTATACTATACTCGCTGTATTATTTCGAAGCGTGTACCGCTAACGAGTTGGCGAAGGTGGAGACCATCTCTGCGTTATCGCACCTGAGGAACACAGCTCTTTTCTAGGAAATGTCGCAGCTTTGGCAAGCCATTGGTAACAATGTGTCCAATTTGACCTGCTTGAGATTTGAACCTTAGATATCTTGTTCTAGAGACGAATGCGTTACCGCTCTTCACCGGTCGGTATTGCTATTGGGTCGCTTCTTCATACTGCTGCAACGTCAAGTTTCTTTTGCTGCGTATGTCTGCAATGCTTCAAATTGCTATTAATCTTAGCTGCAAAATGTCAGCATTACGCTAGAGGTGCTGAGGAAAAGCAATTGCGTAAAGAGCTGTCCCAAGAGTAACTATAATGTTTTGTTTCAGTGGGTTTTAGGATTGCTGTATCATGTTAGTTAGGGTCGATTCAGTAGCATATAGTACCTGAATATAGATTTGATTTTGCTAACATACGTCAAAGATGTGCTTCAACATTACGTTTAGTCGTTTTTCATGCTAAGGCCACAGTTTTAGTAGTTTTGCCTATTTTTTCCAAGAAAATAAAGTTAAAAGAATAAAAGAACGAAAACAAAAACGTGTGGGATTGCACACAATTCAAAAAATCTATGCGCCTTACGCTTTGCTGCTATTAAAAAGCAGGTAATCGCCAGCCTTAAATTAACGTTGCAGTCTCGAAGCATATTTCCTGTTTTTCAGCCTTGCCTTTTCAGTACACTTTTGCGCGGAACAAGGCTGTACTTTTTAGACTTTTGATCAGCAGCGAACATTCTGGGGTTTCTAGGCCTTGTTGTAGAGGTTTTGTTATTTACCGTCAACGGTGAAGAGGATAAGAGTGCTAATAAACAACCGCGAAATTTTCAAAACAAGCTCAAAACATCCTGGCTAGATCAGCAATTTAATACGCGTGTTAGTCTCATTTCCTTTATAAAACCTCGTTTTCAATTCACTGTAAGTACAAAGGTAACATAGCCAATTTAAGTCGGACCTTTCAATGGACGCATACACAACAATCTGGTATGCTGATGGGCGTAAATCTGTGCACAATATTTGCAAGGGCAGCTGTGTTTCACCAGCTAAGTAAAAAAATTAAATGAATCCAGAATTTTTCATTTAGGGCGCAATAATTGCCACAAACACATCATCTACTTTACGCAGAGGCTTTAATTATGCAGTGCAGAGACTGATTGCCGACAAGTTTAGCGTAGAATTTGTGTTTTTCTGAGTTTGTTGTCCAAATTTTGGCCAACTTAAGATCAGCAAAGTATTGGGAGGAGGGGGCGCACTGACAAAGAAATTACAAAAATGATTGAGAAAAATCTAGTTGAAGAAGATCATGGCTCGTTCTTTTTCCAACAACGGCTAGATGTCCTTGAAAAACATACTGTAAGTTAAACTAGCACATCTACAACGAAACCTTTAAAATCAAAACGTTTATACTCGTGGCATATGGGCTACACAGCTCTGCGAAAAAGGCGGACGTTATGGCATCGGTGAGCAATTTGACTATTCTTCAAACCTATTTGATGGCCAAGGTTCCTGGACTTTCCATTTCAGAATCGAAACAGTTGATCGTTCATATGGGCATTGATCGTATTTGAAATCACTACTCGAGGCTCCAGTTGTTTTTTATATTCGTGGGTTGAAATTTTTCAGCAGTTCTTTGAGTTGCTTGTCAATGTCATGAAATCGGACCGTAGGAAGAATCCACTTTTTACGACATTGATAAAACTGTATATAGACAGTATTCACAACTGTAGACGCTTGGCACCAACTATAAGTTGAGAATTGTTCCATAGTTCATTCCAAATGTGCAATGGAAATGCTATAAAATTCAAAGCGCATGTTACTATCGTGATTTAGTCATGTCTTTTTCGTGAACTTGTGATTTTTGCTAGCTGCAAAAAATTTTTTTGCTACGTATTTGATTGCATTATTGCTGACTTTGCTGCGAAAGATTGGCGGGAATTTTGCATCTCTGCATGCATTTCTTCTGCATTTGCAGTTTGAATCTCGTGTCAGAATGACGCGTTTCTTCATACTTTGGGGCAAAAAGACTTTGTAAAATGTCGTAGTTGTTAGTCAAGATGCTTATGCTCCATTGCGGTAATATTTGGAGAAAAAAAACAAGCACATTTGAAAGCATGCTCATCAGTCTGAAGGTGCTTTCTGCAGAGCGTCAGGCGGTACCAGAGATGGAAACCGGTCAGGTAGACCGGTTGGGTCGAGATTCGTTGACCGGCCGGTCAGGCCGGTTGAAACACCGGTCAAATTCTCTTTTTTTGCCACTAAAAGACATCTAAGCACCACAACGAAATATACATATATATTTTGTTGTAAATAAAAGATTTTAAAAAATGACTGTATTAAAAAACCACACCTTTTGAAAACACATGTTAAATAATTTCAAGCTCTGACTGATATGCTGTGACCATTAAGACATGCACATCCAGGGGCGTATTTAGGGGGCATTGTGCCATCCCCCACCTTTTGGGCCACGGTGCAAACCAAAAAAGTGCAAAATATACGTTAAAATTGCATAATGAGATTATGATAAAGCATGCATGTGGAAAAGGCTTACGTTACCTGGTATTTTAGCATCATTTTAATCAGCTTGAGATACAACTGGCGTAGATTTCATTTGTTTTAGTACATGCTAAAATCTTGCCGCTTTGAAAAGCTTTTTCAACTTAAATTTACTACACTCTACACTGGGCAAGAAGACATAGCTCTTATTTTTTTTATATATAGCTAATCATGGCTTGTTCTGAAGTAGCATTTCTACAATCTGATGAGGCACATTATAACTTATTTCGAATGTTTTCTAGCCCATGTCACAACATTTAAATGTTTGCTGCTCGGCAAATTGCTAATAATCTGTCACCAATAGCTAAAAAAATTTAACTTTTTATCTTGGCCTTACGCATAATATGATAAGAAAGAATGGCTAATAATTTAGCTTGTGCCCTCCAATTCTTTTTATGCTTTTTTGTGCACGTTTTGCGCTGCTCAAAACAGGTGTTTCAAACCGAAATTTAACCTAAAAAGGTCGAAAAATTGAGCTATTTATGCAAAAAACGCAAACATTTTTTTCGTTTTTTTTTTGAGATTCCCGGCCAGAGTCACAAATTTTAGCACCTCACCCATCCCCCTCCTATTGAAAATTTTTCATTAGATGCATTGAACAGTAAATAAAAATCTTCTGTAAAAAAACCGGTCGACTGGGCCGGTCAGAAACCGGTTGACCGGCCGTTTAACCGGCGTAGATTTTGAAATTTACCGATCGGGTCGGCTGGAAAAAATCCTGACCGGTTTCATCTCTGGTTGGTGCGATAGGCTACTAATAAGTCTTCTCTCCTGAGAAATACAATGAGTTTTTAGCAGATGAACACACAAAAAATTACGAAAATTTTGTGAAGTTTTGTAGCGGTTTTGCAAAAGATTAATTTCCAAGATTGACCATCCTTACGTCAGAAGATTTCATAGGCTGAACGATTTTGTTTCGGTGGCGTGATCGCTTTCAGTACACTAAGCATTTTTCTTTGCAACAACACATAGTCACGCGGCGATATTGGATACCGCTCTGCCTTCAATCGCTTTGCTTCAAACCTACTTCTGCAATGCTTCCGATTGTTGCCTACGTTCATTTTGAACCAATTTCAAAAGGAAGCTCTGCGTTGCTAGACGCTTGCTGATGCAGAATTGTAAACACACTAGCTGTTGCAAAATAGTTCGTTCTAGCTTTGCCGGCTGCAAACATAGGAGATTCATTATCGACTAGTTGCAATAACATTTGCTTTTTAAAATGCAGTCTACACTTGGCGTAAAACGTTAGCATTCTAGCGTTTCCTTTTGTTTTAACTAACTCAGCTTTATCATTAGGCCTTCATCGGTTTAGAAAAGTTTAGACCCAGCCTTAAGTGTCGAAGTTCGTTTTTAACGAAATGAAACTTTTAAAACCGATTGTAATGGCAGCACTTGCTGTACACGCAAGTAACATTGCTTCCTTGATAACTCCTTGGTGTATCAAACTCTACACCTCTATCAGAATTTTCAAAATGCGAGAAATTCATACATTTTTCGAGTTTTTATTGAGTCATTTGCACCAGGAATGGCTATCGCATCGATAACTTTCTGCGATATTTGTTATGCAAGAAAAGTGCAATGCAGAACAAGACAATAATTGCATTTTTTTGCAATAATTTAAAAATTTTTGGATGCGATTATTTTTGCAATTATCAATTTTTTTATTAATTTTGAAATTAAAGTTTGTGGCCCAAAATAATTGTAAACTGAAGCTCAGCCAGTGCGAGATTGTTTTTAATTACCTATTGTGATTGTGACGCAACAAATGCCAAAGCCCTCTCAAACTTCTGCCCAAAATGTAACTTGAACGAAACGGAAGAAACCAACAGAAATAATGACAAAAAATCGGAATAATCGCAAAACCCGCAGATATTTTTTCAAATTCTGTGATGCGATAATGGATACTAATCTTTCGCAAGTTTCGATACGATAATTTGATGAGACTTTTTGAAAAAAACGTGCAATGCAAGCGGTTTTTGAGGCGATGTGATTGCCATCCCTGATTTGAACTCCGCAACTTGGCTAAAATTTGCCAAAAAAATAAATTACGTTTCTTGCTGTTAAATAGCGCAAAAATGTGCTTTTAAAATTGGCAGAATGTCAGATGAATTGCGATTGCTGATTTTGGTTTGCGCAGAATGATGCCAATTCCTGAAGTTGGCATTCATATTGCGACAATTTCCTTTTAGTGTTTTACGATATGTTGTAATTAAAGCTTCTGCTGCCGCGAAACTCTCAACTCAAGCTGTGCAATTTACAAGTCAGCAATACTGAGGTTAATTGCCACAATTCATTGCCTATGTTGCTAGCTATGAGTGCGTCTGGAACTGTGGTTCTCGAATCAAATTACTTGCAACAGAGGAAATTGCACAATTAAATTAAATTTATAGAGAATGAATAATTAATTTTGAAGGAGGAAACTAAGAGGATTCAGTCAAAAGTTTCCTACAAATAAGAAAATCGATTTTGCTGCTCAGTACTAAATGAACTTAACTAAAAACGCTCCAAATGCCTCTGCAATAAAGTAACTTTTGTCAATTGAGATTAGAGAATGCTTTAAGTTTAGTAAGTATGCTTGCAAGCTACCACTTTTTTTGGAGAAAATGCTCACAATTCTGCCTTGTACGATTACACCGTCTGTTTTGCCTATTTTTGTTCAGCCGGTGCTAAAATTGGAATTAGCAAACAATGAGTTTTGCTTTGGTTTTCTTAGATTGCCGTGGGAATCGCATGTTTACTTGAAATTAAAGTTGGATTTGATTGGAGAGCTTCCTGAATGGATCTAATATTGCTAAATTTTAAGGAGAAACTTGCGCGATTAAAGGCAATAGAAATGGTATCTTGCAGTGACGTAGAAAGACTTTTGCGATTAGGAAGAGGGGGCTTTTTTCCCAAATTATTATAATTTAAAAAAAAATTCTCCTCGGACAACACAGATATTCAGATAACACCGGTCTGCACAAGCCAAATGGGTTAGGGCACGGTACAATGATCCCACTCTTGTGTATGCTACTACTACCTTATCATAACAGCATTGAATACTAAATACAAGGCTAAACATGGTCAACGCTGGCCTTACTCGCAGGCTACACAGTTTCTTTCGAAGAAATGCCGCAGCGGTGGCGAGCCACTTTAACCGAGACTGAGTCCGATTTTAGCAACACTGAGTCCGATTTAACCGGACCGATATTTGAATCTAATACCTCCCATTCCAGAGGCGAAAGCATTACCGCTCGACCTACCGGCCGGTTATCGTTAGTGTTTTTAAAAATTTTAAGTAGATAAGGGTCAACGCTGATATGACGTCAAGTTGGACTTGCAAATGATACGCTTACTATTTACATTACGCCAAATGTTGAGCAGGCCTTGCAATGCTTTAAGCTTGAGAGCGTAAAATAACATACCCGAGGGACCTATTTGGGTGTTATCCCTTCATCCCTCCTTGATGTAATAGCGCTCTGTATTTAGTAGGTTTGCAAAACTAGGCCTTTGCCCAAAAATCATAGTAAGCAAAACAAACTTTACTACGACATATGCTGGCTGCTACAACACACGAACATAAGGTTGTTGTTTTGGTTAGCAGTAGAATTTCTCAGCGGACCGGAAGTGGCTTCGTGCTATTCGGTTGTTCTGTACGTGATATGGTGGCGAGGAAGCATCTCTCTCGACACTTTCAGTGTGACTGTCTCTGAGAGCAAAAGCACTCTTTTTGGATATTTGTATTGATGCTTTCTTGTTGTTTAAAGTAGGGTAGCACAGCGGTAACTTGTTTTGACGACTAAATTTATGTTGCTGTTGTTTTGACGGCTCTACTGTGGGTTCCCGTCGGTTTTGGTGGCTATATATCGTAAATTGCAGGTTGTTTTGACTGTTCTACTTTAAGTTACCGGTTGAAGTTCGTTTGATACTTACTCCCAAATTGTTGCACGCGTAGAGCAGGAAAACGATTTCAGGCTATGTTAGCTAAGTAGCATCATCATTAAATATCCCAAATTTGCAATTTTTGCTGTTAGGATGATTGCTATTGCCAAAATGCCAATTCAAGTAAAATATGCTGTTAATTACTACGTGCGCCGCACCAATCAATCGCTCATAGTGTTGCAACATGTGTAGTTCATGCTGCATAAACGTTTATACTATGCATTTTTTTGGATTTGAGCGCTTCTTTCTTCGTTTGAGGGGGTTTTGTTATTTATGACCCTCTCAGGTATTTCGGTATTTTTTAGGCAACCTTTTAATAGTGTTTTCATCCAGTGATATTAGTCCATCAATATTTTTTTCGGTGGTCTTCTTGCGTATGATGTTGCCATTGATTATAATATAGATGTCTTCATCTGACAATCGTGTTCCTTCCAGTCCATTCGGCGGTCGGTGTTTGTCGCAGTGGTTGATGAGGTAGTCTATAGTTAGTTCTTCTGCACCACAGGGGCAAGCTGGGGGTGAAGTATGTGGTCTGTTGTCATGTACCACATTCGTAATCCGCCGTTGTTGTCACCACATTTACATACTGTAGTGGCGAAATATTCGAAGTTGTTAATGTTGATTGTTTGTTTCTTTATAATCTGTTGACATTTCAGAATAAACGATTGCAATAAACAAGAGAAGTGGTCTCATACGATACTACAAAAATGAAGAAAAATTTTACTAAGGTTAGTCGTATTTGGTCATGTTTAAGTTTGTCGTTCATTAACTGTTTTAAAATGGGAAGTTTGTATTGAAATGATTTTCACTTTAATGGAAAACACTTCCTTGTTCTGATGCGCGGCTAAAAGTGTTAAAAGTTTTAACATTTTGGATCTGTCTGACTGTACTTGACATTTAGAATCAAGGCTTATGGAATCGTGTAATGTTAAATGATTCAATATTATCCCGCAGTTTTTTTGCGATAATGCAATTTGAAGAATACATATTTTTCGCTGAAAAGGAAAAAAATTGAAATGGGACCAAATTGGACTTCAAGTTGTGCAGCCACCCTCCGAATTAAAACCAAGTAGACAAAACCAAAAACAGAGCAGCTATTTACGCAATTTACACATTTGTAAGAAACGTTAGGTTTAAAACCACTTCCTTGACTATCTTTCTGATCTATTTGCATTATTGCATAAAATGTTTGGCAATAGTTTTAGCTTAAACTGAAACTTAATAGAAAATGTTTAAGCCGATTGGTGGCTCAGTGGATGAAATGTCTGCAACTAAAACGGAAGATTGAGGCTCACTTTTAGGTTGAAGAATATAAAACTTGTCAAAGAATGTGAAAAATTGTTCCACAGCTGCCCTGCTTGATCTTCAGCAACTTTCAAAGACCAAAGGTCCCTTCACTGGTCCTGGTCACGGCAATTAGGTAAATAAAAATGTAATTACAATTAACAATGAAGTTGTATTGGCCCTCTGGTTCTTGATGAAACTAGTTAGTATTCAATCTATTTTTCATTGAACTGTGAACGTCTATCTGTTAAAACAAATATGTGACCTTCTTGGTAACTCAGGTAAAATTTTAAATTCTTGAAAACGCTCCAAAATTACTGATAAAAGTGAATCGTTCATCACGCGCGTGATTCTATGACTCTGCGGAGAATGTCACTTATCTCAAATAGGCGAATTTAAAAGTGTTTTTAGTATGATTTATTTTGAATGGTCGTTCGTTATAGGGCATTGAAAATAGTAAATACCACTTTAGAGCACTGGCACTTCTTACAGACATAAATCGTAACCAACAATAATTGCACGATTTAAGTGTATTGCGGTGTCTGTAGTTGTTCATAGGAAATATTGTACATTGTAAGTGTTTAGTGCAATGGGTTCTTAAATAATTTATCCATCAACTGCTTGAATCTATCGGCATTTAGCCAAATCTGCATTTTGCCGAAAAAACAACTTCACTGTGATTTTTAGTTGCACGTGATAGAAAATTCTACAGCGGTGATGCTTTCGATCTAAGAGAGGACAATATCCACCTACTTAAAAGCTTTTACATTTTTTGTGGAAAATTATAGAATGCTTGGCGTTTATTACAGCTTAAAAATGACAAGACATGTTATAGTTGTGGAAAGTTGTCAATCACCACATAATTCTTGGGTCCACGACAACTGACCGCCGCAGACTGACCGCGAACCAACTAATGTCGGCGGTCAGTTGACTTAGTTCGTCGGTTTTTTAGGTCCGAAAAAATTCTAAAATTAATGTTTGTTTTTGTTGAAACAACCGGTTTCTTTCTGTGTCCAGGGGCGTATTTAGGGGGGCATGGTGCCGTGCCCCCCCCAGCCCTTTGGGTTGCTGGTGTAGTATAATTAGCATAGAATAGCATGCAAAATTGCGGCATGGCCCCCCCGTTTGTAAATTGGGCAGAAAGTTTGAGCACAAAAACGGACAAAATCTGACTAAAGACCTTTTTTTGAGATCTTCATTTAATCTTAGGCCAAAGACCACACTAAATCTGGGCGAAGACCTTTTTTTTGGTCTTCACCTAATTGTGGGCAAAAAAACGGATTGATTATGAGTGGAGAAATTTTTTTTTTGATTTCCATTATTCTCAAATTTCCTGGCCCCCCCCCTTTCGAAAATCCTGTCTACGCCACTGTCTGTGTCAGTATTGCTATTAAAGTGTTTTTGGAAGGTGTAATGATCGAAGGTTTAGAAATGGTATGCTAAATGAAAGTAGTATTGTTTTCTTTTGTGTTTACGTTGGCGACAGTATCTGTTTGGACTTTTATGACGCTGCCGCTACAACGGTAATTCGATAATGATTCACAACCAACTTCTAAATTTGCATGATAAGCATTAGAAGTACGAGCATGGCTTTTAAATGGGAAACAGCCTGTTTGCTTGTATGATTTATTTAGCTTGCAAGCACATTTTGTCCAATTCTACGCTGACGGCATTTATCAAAGTGTTTGAAAGTAGTAAGTACTATACAGTATTATTTGGCGTGGCTTAGAGAAAGCGACGGGACCTTGCCTTCTCGAGTATAGCTGCCACGTGTCTACCACGCAAGGTAGAAATTCCATATTATCCTTTCAATGTTGAAAGATGAACAGTGAAGCTGTCTTCTTCTTCTTCTTTCTTCATTGCTCGCTTTTGCGTGAGGGTTGCGGGGGCAGCAGCTCGAGATTAAGCCGCCACACTTCACGGTCTTCCATCACAACCATCATTTCGCTTGGGTGAAGCCCAAGCGAATCCACCCAAGATCCTCAATATAATTGATCAATCTAAGAGTAGTTCTAGGTCGTCCAACTGGTTTTCTCCCATTTGCTGCGGCAAGTAAAGCTTGTTTGGGGAGTCTTTCCTAAGGCATTCTGCTTACATAGCCTAACTATCTAAGCTGAAACCTTTCAATTCGGAGAAGTAACAGCTCGATGCGAAGAGATTTTCGAATTTCAGAGCTACGCATCTTGTTAAACAGTGTAACTCTTTCGATTCTTCGTAAAAACCTCATTTCGGACGTTTGCACATAAGATCGAACTTTTTTGATCACTACCCAAGATTCATAACCATAAGTGAGAATGGGGACAAAACTGTTTTGAAATTTGAAAGCTTTACCTTTTTTGACAATTCTCGTTTTATGACAGCCGAATAGGCAAAGCTTGCATTACTGCATTAGCTTTGCCTATTTGGGTATCGAGTACTTCGTCTTGCCTTCCGTCACTCGTGAATGCAACCCCAAGATACTTGAGCTTCTCTACCTGCTTCAGTGTCGCTCCATTCACTTGCAACACGCACTGATCAGGGTTTCTTGAAGATGAAGTACCTCAGTTTTGACCGTACTTCTTTTCATTCTGGTGGCGTTGCATGCATCTGCAAAGCTATTAAATGCGCGCTGGAGGGCAGGTTCTGTGAAAGAGAGCGGAACCAAATCATCAGCAAATAGCAGACGACTGATTTTGCAATTTTTAATCGAGGCACACTCATCAACTTGGCTGCATTTGTCGATCCAATTCATGCAAACAATGAAAGGGATAGGTGACAAAACATACCCTTGCCGGAGTCCAATGCCCACAGGGAACGACTGTGATTGCTTGGCATTTACCAGAACACAATCTTCCGCTCTGCAGTAGAATGACTTAATGGCGCGTAACAATTGACCATCATCGCCATACTACCGCAAAATTTTCCAAAGTTTGTGCCGAGGAACTCGGTCATATGCTTTTTCAAGGTCGACAAAGCATACAAAGAGATTTTTGCCATACTCCCGAGCTTTCTCGAAGATTTGCTTCAGAGTGAAGGTTTGATCCGTGGTGCTGCGACCAGGACGAAAACCGCACTGGCCATCCTCCGGTTTTAACTCCTTTATTTCTTGGCATTTCCATGAAGGCATTAGGCTTATACTTTACCTGGCTAACTAAGTAGTGATATTCCTTTGTAGTTCGTACATTGCTTGCAATCTTCTTTCTTGAATATCGAAATAATCACACCTGTTTGCCAATCTCTGGGAATTTTGCCATATTTCCACACAACTTGACACACTCGCATTAACCAGAGAATCAGAGAACAGTGAAGCTGTGAATCCTAAATTTTACCAGAGAACAGCGAAGCTGTGAATCCTAAATTTACTGGTTTTGGCTAGACATGACTGGGAATTAAACAAAACGCTCAACCACTTCATTGGAAAATGATTTAACTGCTCGTACAACTAGCAAAGGGTTGTTAAGGAAACGATTTTACTATTAATGGATTTTTTTCGTATTCATTTTTAGGGATCCTGTAACGATAAAGCGTCATTATTTTTCAAAAGTTGCCAATAGTGAAACATCAAACTTTTGGATTGAGCATTGTGACGCATCATTTCACACCGGCACATATTGATTGTTGGATTTTCAATCAAACACGATTCTAACCTTTCATCATTTCACTCCTACTCCAAATTCAACACCACAATATTTTTGATTCTCCTCTTCACTGGCTTGAGGTTTGGGATTCATTTTCAGATTCATTTTCTTTTTTTCAAGGTGATTATGCGAGTTTTTTTGTCATACGTATCGTGTTTTTTTTTTCGGAAAAGACGTCATGGGATAACGGTAGTAAGTAACGGCAGAACTTTTGTACACGATTTGACTGTCTTCAAGTCACATTTAAGACAGTAATGACTGCTTAAATTGGTCTCCACTCTAGACAGGATTGCAAACGTCAAAATGAAAGTAATTGCATACGGAGAGCAATTGACCTTCAGGAGAACAATATTGATGTTTACTTAATCTTTTCGTTATGAAAGACATCGGTAAATTATTTGACTATTTTCCTATTTCATTCTTGCTAAAGCGCCAAAAGATCGTTTAAGATCACTTAATCTCCGTTTTATAGTTTTGGCTTACGTGCAAATATTAAAATTGTAGTTCACGACAAGAAAACAGCGAAATAGGAGATTATTACCTACATAACACTTAACTGTCTGAGCACTGAGAACCCATTCATCATCTATTTTATGACATAAGGGCTGGACTACTGCAAATTTATTCATTTATTCATCTGCATAAACCAGACACTCAGCCTCTCACATACCAGGCAGAACACTTTTTAGTCTCTTTTCAGATTCGTCAAAACAGGCTGCAACGCTGGGTAGACTGTTTGGTCTTAATGAGAAGTAAGCGTTATGTGCTTTTTCCCAAGGATTCAACGACTTGCCAGGTTGGGAATCGAACCGGGATTCAGCAACCTTTCGATCACCAAGTCTACGTTCTACTAACTTAGCTATAGCCGCCGTTACGTTGGCTGCTAAGTGAGTAGGTATTTAAGGAGGCGCTTCATTGGCAAATTAATAAGCGATTGCATTATCTACTGTAGTTTCGTTAATTCATCTATATGCTATATGGGAGTTTGCATGTTGGGTAGCATGGTAGAGGAGGTGATCCCTTATTTGTACTAATTGCTATTTTGTGAAATCCAACCAACTTTTAGTAGGTTTGCTGCAGTGGTAAACGGATGAGTCTTTTATTGATGTTGTAATGTTCAAACAATATTGCTCATTAGTAAAGTGGCAATATCCTAAAGCATTAATTGCATCATTTTGCTCTCAAAGCTCGACAGACCATTTTATATTCACTGCAGTACCTCACAGTTCACGTTTTGTATGCTACAACATACCTTCAAAAACCACACAATGTGCATCACACAATTTGGGTGCATTTTGCACTTATCATCTCATAAATATTTTCAACTCTAATAAACGTTTACACCAGTAGGGGTAGCTCAGAGTATCTCTTTTTTTTTTTAGAGTAACTCAATTTTTTTGACTTGGCTGTACACTGATACCAGATTTAGTTGTTGTTTTTAGGATACTTGTGAATAAGTTGAGCTCTTCTTGTTAAGTTCTTGGTAAATTATGACTAAAATGTACCAAGTTATTTTATCAAAAGTACTGGCATAGTTCATTTCAGTTTTGGTGCTATCTCTCCTAACAGAAGCAGTCGGATGGTTCAGATTCTTATTTGTTTCCTTAAAACTCGAGAAATACTCTGCCGTATTGCTGTAGAATGTCCACCATTGCCATTATATGCTTGCTAGTTGTCGGTTTGGTCCTTGAATCCCAGATTTTGAAATTAAGGTTGACCAATTATCTACTGCGATGCCTCCTCTATAACAGAGATAATATGCAATGAACTCAGAAAGCAAATGATGTATTTCCGCACTCTTAGGCTTCCTGTGATCCTTATTTTTTTCGATTTTTCAAGCAAATCGAACAACTTTTTGAAGAGTAAATGACCAAGATACACCTTCAATATTTACAGTAAATATCTGGTTCCAACTAGGCAGTGAATTCGAGTTTGAATTCGGTTCAGGGTTTGAAAATCGACTTTCCTGTCGGTACGATGCGGTGATTGATAACGAAGCGGTTCGGTGGCGAGTTGCAAAGGTCATTTTAGCGGTGATAAATAACAGGAGACTTGTTTTGTCCACGCTAATGCGACGATGAGTCAATTCTTGAACGAGGTTGGACATGCTTGCGTACAGTTACACGTACAATGCAGTACGTTTTCAAATGCACCCAAATATCAGACAAGTCTAACTCGCTTTGTAATGAATTAAATGACAGCATACCGACTGTTGTGACCTTTTCTGAGCAATTACATTTCATGTGAGTGCCAAATGCTCTCGACTAATGACATTTTAAAGTACTTGTAGCTTTATATGCAAAAACAAGCGAAAAATCGCTTCTAAAGACTTAATTTGTCATTCCAAAGTCGTTACTTTCGAGCCAATTTTTGCGCACCACGATTCAAATGAGCTTGTTGTTCACTTAAAAATCACAATTTTGAGCCATTTATGACAAGAATTAAGTATTTGTGTCTTTTTTTTTTATCGTTTCCTACGTTTAAATTTGTCAAAATTATTTTAGTTAACGATCTCTCGATTGATTTGCCCGAAATGGAAATTCGTGGGTACAGGTTACAAAATGGAATGTCTCTTTGTGTCAAAAATAAACACCTCAAACTGTTAAACAATTTACACAATTAAGCCATGACTCTATAATGTAGCCTAGCATGTAATGCAACTGTTAATAAGGCCGACGTGTGGTGGCGAGCTCTTGAAAAAACCGTGTTTAACTGCCCAGAAATTAGACCCCAGATTTCCAGCTTCTTAGACGACCACTTGAATTCTGTTGTTTGTCTACCTACGTTTCAAAACTAACCCAAAATAATACAATAGTAGTCGGCAGCGTGGCCGACAGAGTAAAGGCGTCGTTTTTACGACAACCAACATGATCGCAAGGTCGAGATTCAACTCGCTCCTAGTCACGTTGTTGCATTCTTGGATAAGACGCTTTACGATGATTATCTCTGCTTGGTGGCTTCGAGAAGCAGCTAATACAGTGGACACAAATTTAAAGAAATCCACTGGAACATTGGATCGCTGGAAACTCCTATAAGCTGGTGTGGATTCCTACAAGCACGAAGTAGTCGTTGCAATAAAAAGTGTACGGATCGCCCAATAGTTAGCGTCTGACGCTGTTCGGTGACAGGAGGACAAACATGCAATACAACAACAACAACTAAAAAAAGGTTAACGTCATAGGGTAACGTCCAGTACTGTGGTTTGTAAAAGTTTCATGGCCTAATTTATGTTTGGAAAAACTCTTGCCTTTTTCTGCCAAATATTTTGCTGAGTGTACAACATTATCATTTCTTTTTTAGCACTTCATGCATTTTTAATATGGACAAAAATAGCAAATAAGTTTGCAAACATGTATATAGACGAGGACCACATTTTGAAAAGCAATTTCAATAAAAGCTGCCATTGTAACAGTGATAAGTGTAGTTAAAAAATTAAATTTTTTATCCGGGATTTAAATGCTGCTTTCTGCAAAAGAAGACTTGTAGCGGACTGCGTTTTAATGCTGGAGATACATATAAAGCCACTAATAACATCCAATTTATGTTCGAAACTCAATTTTGAGAGATTATTTGCGTTGAAGCATGAAATGAATCAACACAAGAGAAAACAAATGTAAATGATGACAATTTATTCAAATGAGCTGAAAAAATTAAGGTTTACATGCCTGCCGCGCGAGTGTTCTCTGTTCCGAACCGAGTTAACTGGCCGCCAGCATGGCTATGGTTAGGGTCAGTTTTCGGTCAGTTGGTTCGGCGGTCAGTGGATCCCTTTGTTCAAGGTTAGTACAACGGTGAAAATACAACGTCATTGTAATCAACTACTAACTATGTCTGGTTTAAGTGGTTGAATTTTCAAAGGTTGCGACGAAGAAATGATCTAGCTCAAGCAGTGAAGTGCGCAGTGGCGGATCCAGAAAATTTTGGTGGGGGGGGATTTGAAGCACAAAACCTCAAAAATTCGGATGTCTTCACCAAAATTGAGAGTGATTTTTCGGCCGAAATCGGAAATTCAAACGTTTTTTTCGCCCAAATTCAGGTGGTCTCCAAAAAAAAAAAAAAAAGGTCTTCACCAAAATTGAGACTGATTTTTCGCCGGATTAGTTACGTTTAGGTCGGTGGGGGGGGATGCATCCCGAAATGGAGCCGAATTATTCGAAACAGAGGCTGATTTTTCGGCCAAAATCGTTACTTTTAGGCTGGTGGGGGGGGATGCATCCCCCCCATCCCACCCCTAAATCCGCCACTGGAAGTTCGATATGTATGCACAATAGCATCTAGTAGAAGGCTGGGCTGATGTTGCAAAGATATGCTTTTTAAATTATTCCTGAAGTGAAATAGGCAGAACTAATTTAATAGTTCACAGAGACATCACGTCTTACAATCCTACTTCATTTGACAACACCTTAATGCTGTCTCCGCGTCTAAATGGGTAATCATTTCAACCCCTAGTGACGCAGGTGAGGCGGAGCCCCCTATCTCGGGAGCATTCCCGTGTTTCGAAGTCAACTGACTTCATCATCAGTGTGAAGAGGAGTCGACACAATGCAAAGAATTTTGATCCCTGATTTAGGCTAACTCAACCGGTAAATTTGAATAACCAAGCTATCGGTATAGGCTAACGTCTTCATCTCGTAACTTCAGCTGCTGAAAAGGCAGACCCAAATTTTTTTTTCCCCACGTACTGCTCTGGACTCGAGTTTTGCGTAATACCAACGCTCATCGGCAGAGCTGACGTTCAAACCGAAATTCAAAAACTAAACTAAGCTTGTCTGCAAACCGAAATTCAAAAACTAAACTAAGCTTGCCTGTAAACCGAAATTCAAAATCTAAGTAAACTAGCCCATAAAGTTAAAATCAAAATAGGATTGTGAAACATAATCGCAATTGTGACCAAGGTAACCCGGAAAAAAAGAAAATTACCTCTGGACAGGGGACCAAGTGGGCTAACAGACAGGGATGAAAAATTAAGTACATAAAATGGGCAAGGGGACCAAGTGGATAAGGGGGGGGGAGAGTTAAAGGACAAAGATCAACAATTCATTCAGTGCGAATAAAATATTTTTTATAGGCAGAACTAATTCAATAGTTCACAAGACATCGCGTCACATATCCTAAATGATATTGCACCCGTGCTGTTTCTGCAGTGGACAATCTCTCAACCACAAACAACGATAATTTAACAAGTTAAATTATTCCTGAAGTGAAATAGGCAGAACTAATTTAATAGTTCACAGAGACATCACGTCTTACAATCCTACTTCATTTGACAACACCTTAATGCTGTCTCCGCGTCTAAATGGGTAATCATTTCAACCCCTAGTGACGCAACTTCCTACTTCATTTGACAACACCTTAATGCTGTCTCCGCGTCTATGCTTTTTGTTTGGTGTTTTTTGTTGTTGTTGCTATGGACCTATGGTCTGAAAAAAACAAAAAAATAATAGCCAACCCCTCATTAATCTCACTCTAATTTGCTGAATTTACCCTCAAAACACCCGTAAAAGATATTGCCTGATTCAAGAAGATTGGGGCGTTTGGACAGTAACGGAAAGGTTTCCACCTCCCAACTTTTATTTTTTCTGAACTGGCTATACGCCGAAATGGAACCAAGTTGCCTAGCCGTGCATGGTGGTCCAGCCTAACTAGACTTAGCAAACGCACTTTGTTTGTGTAGTTGGACAAACGCAGGATTGTTGGTTCAATTGGTTGCTACGCAATAATGCGAAAATGCAATGGTGCCACTTAAATTAGGTCCAGTGTCCCAAAAATCTTTTTAAAGAGAGTCCGTTGTATTATGCTGTCGAGTATAAGCTTTCACAATGTTAATGTTGTAGCTAGTAGCTACGGATACGATCACTGCAACTGCTAATGGCAACGGTTTGAGTTTCGCAATATGAACTGAACTGACATATCTTCGAATCGACTGCATGAATAAGACCGTTAAGGTGTGAATAAACTTTTCCTGTTTATCACGTTAGACTGTATATTCTGTTTAGTTTGAGTTAAAGTCTTGTCAACACGATTGCTCAATACTTTCAGACTTAAAGTTGCTGCAATGACGCAAAATTGCCCCAATTTCAGCAGAAAAATTGCCTTATCGCAGTATTGATTGGACCAATTTTAGCTTATATTCCGTTCTTAATTGCTCCTAAGTGTTACTCACCCACTAATAATAATAATAATAATATTGTATTTTGGCTGCTTACGGCATACACACCAAGTACAGCCATCCTTATGTTCAGATGAAAAATAAAATAAGCAATTGGACACTCTGAAAAAATGCATCTCAAGTAAAGCTTTCTTTTACCTTCACATTTCTTCCCTACTAACACTTGATCGTGAATTTGATCTACGTTATAAGTAGAGGTTTGGTATCTAGTTAGTAGTGATACCTCATTTTAGAACCAAAGCGTTGCCTATAAGGCTTAGCGCATAATTAGAAGTATGTAACAACTTGTTTGTTTTAAATTGTACAAAGTTAGATGACAGACTCTTCCATCAATTGACTATGCAAATGCTATATAACTATTTTTGGCAGTTTATTCAAATCAATTACATCTAGACCTCAGAAAGAGCTCATTTATTGCTTTAGTTGCAATGCGTTTTTTGCCCGTAATTGACTGCACTAACGGAAAATCACGACCAGCAAAACCCATAAACGTATCGGTTCTACCAATCGAGCCTTTGTTGCCTCTAAATGGGTTGCATTTTGTTAAGCTATTGATTGGCCTTATGTTTCTTGTGAAAACTGAAGTGTATAATGAGCTGTTTGAACGTTAATAGTCCATTAATTACGATCATAATTGCGCTGTATTGTAACACAATACTCGTTTGTTGTTGCAACAGCTACCGTCATGTGTTTATATTAATGTACACAAGGTCACAGTGACAAAAGACGTGTTTAAATCATGGTTTAAACCCATGTTTTTGTTATACTCACTAGAAGAACTAGATGTATCACAACTTAAAAACAAGTTTCAAATCTACTGTAAAGCATAAAAAGACAGTGTAAAAACTGTAATTAAATAATCAGCTCAACATCATATTAGCCAAAAAAAAGTGAATTGATTTATTTTATGCTGTTTAACCTAACTGATCTTAAGTTCTTAATTCAAATTTTTCCACTTCTCATTTTTATTGAAGACAAAGTAGTGCTATAGGTCTAAAAATAGTTGACTTCGCCAAGTTTTTGGTTTTTTGTTTCGGTCTTCAATTTTATAGGCTCGGCCTGTTTCAACTACCAGAAATTCTATAAATAGTGAAAAGATTTTTGTTTTTTTACTCATTTCGATTCATGCTAGCTAAGCTAAAGTGGTTTGGTATGGACCGCGATAGCGCTATCGTGAGCATTGCATAGAGGGTTGTAATATATTTTCAAAATTCAAAATTACTGGAGAGTGCAGAATATAAACTTACGGCTGTTTTGCTTGGTGGTAGTTTGGTCAAGAAATTCACTGAGCTCTATGACTTAACAAAATGGTTATACTTTGGACTTGATGGTACCTTTATCAATCAATTTTCCTAGCCTAATCCGTATCTTGTTTTTATTGAAGAGGTTTCAAAGTCATTGTAGCCGCCGCTTTTCAGGGGTAGATTATTTGGTTAAAGCAAATAAGTTGGTATGAAACATGACAAGTTTTTTTAACTATCGTCGATATGTTGATGAACATTGAATGTATCTAATTGTCTCCGCGTGATTTGTAATTGACTCTGCATCTAATTGAAATTGACTCTGCCGACTCATCATGAAATTGAAGCTTTGTCCCTTTTCAAGAAACTTTTAAACGCCTATTGTTGTAATTTAGCGTTTGAGGAAATTACCACTGTTCGATGCCAGCATTTTGTTGCTTATTGCCGTAGAATTAGTACCTATGTTGCGTATTAACTTTATTTCTGTAAATTTTAGAGATTTTTGATGAGGTCTGTGGTAATATTAGTAAAAATTGCGTATTGTCGCTTAGCGAAGATATATAGAACTCTTAGAACATCAATATTCTATTGCCTAAAATTGCTTTTGAACTTCGCTAGTTTTTTTAAAAAGTGAAATACATGTCTGGGACCAAATTAAAAGCTCATTCTCTAAATCCCCTTGGCATTCTGCAGTAATAGTGATGCACTTCAGGGAACAAGGTTAAATACGGGTACAAACTTTGAACGAATACGTCTCGGAGAATCTAAATAGATTAAACAATGCCTCTCTTATGCAACAGAAAAAGCTTTTTTAAGTGTCTCTCTGATTGTTCTATCGACTCAATGCCGGCTTCTCCCGATAAGATTGTTTATTGTTAGGACTTTGTTTGAGGCGATATCGTGAAGTTTCAATGATCGTCGTCTTAAAGATGAGTCACATTTTGATGTTATCGATATAATCCTCTTATTTTGTTAGCATTAGTTTGTTTGTGTATTTTTACTTTTTTCATGCTAATTTCAAAGTCAATTTTTGCCTTTTTTAACACTTTGGAGTTAAGTCTGCACAGTGTCCTACCTGACACGTTCCAGTGGCATTCAAATTAACATTTCGTTCTGCTGACTTCCCTTTAAAGTTTTGTGTTAAATCTCCCCCTGACTTCCGTGGTGATCAAGTGGCAATAACAGTCAATTCAATGTTTTCTTTTAAAGCTTTTGGGTTAAGTTTTCGCAGTGACTTCTCTGTTAACCGTGGTATGTAGTTAACCACCATCCCAATTGACATTCATTGAAACTTTGCATCGAATTTCCGGCATTACACTCTCTAAGGAGTGTCACCTGGCCTCAAATCCAGCCAGAAGCAATGAGAAAGAGAAACAGTGGCAAGAGTGCATCATTAATATCAAAGAAATTTAGAGCTATCTTAATCAATGCTCATGGCTGTCAGCATGCATCTTGACAAGATGATTTCTATTTAAAGTTTTGATTTATATTTCCCCACAGTGTCCTCTATACAAACAATTCGGGTCAGTTTTGTAATTGATACATTAGGAAGCTGCATGAAGAAGTTACCACTGGTAGTGCTGGATAATGCAAATGGGAGAGCAAGATTTCTGCCTCTCTTTTTTAGGACGAATTTCTTACTACCACAAGATACGTACATGCCTTTATGTCATTTTCTGTTGGCAGTCTTAGTTTAGTGCTGTTTTTCCAGCATTTTTGCCAGCAGCTACGCTGCTACAAGATTTGCTATACTGAATTGAAAAGCCAACACTTCCAAAACATCTCCAATTTGTTGCTAATCTTTTAAAAGAGAAAAAAGCTTCACGTTTTGTGATATTTTCTGTCTAAATATGGAACAGTGTTTGTAAATAAAACACAGTAGGCCATATGCACCTGCAGCATGACCAGCTGTTTGAATGCACTTTGGTTTCTAGGCGTGGTATTGTGTATATGGGCAGTTAAATTTCGAGAATAATATATTATAGTTCAAATATTGCTTTCGGATTTTGACCGAAAATATCCAGCGAAAAGGCTGCGATTGGATTATTCTGTGTAAAGATAAAACTGTCAATGTGGTAATGCTACACGGCGACATTATAATAGCCAGGTAATGTAACATGCGACAATTAAAGTTAATCCTGATTATATGATACAAAATAGAAAATAGAAAAACCCTCTGTTTTTCATTTTTATGTTGTTTGCAAAGTCTTTAAATTTATTTTTATTAGGTCATTGACCTTTGACTTTTATAGCACGACATGACAGTGACCAGTATTAACCTAAATGATCCAGGGTGAGATAATCATTGCTTAACCTCAGTTTGCTAAAAGTTCCTGCATTCCAATGCGACAAAGAGACAGCTGAAATGACGTCACATTTCCGTAAAGTCACAAGACTTCCGGTTGTAGCCGTAGACCTTTTTCTTGCAAAAGTCTGTTGTAACACTATGAAACTACGTGAAAATGATGAATTCTTTTTAATGTACACCATTACCATGTGATGGCATCTTTCAGAGAATCATTTTTATTACGTCATTTTTGTTGCTTAATACTAAATTAACGTGAGATATTCATTACGATCAACCACGACCTAATAGTAATTACGCAATACGGTACAAGTGACTATGAATCAGGTGAGTTTCAGCACTTGTCATCTTGCAAGGTCATTGACGTCATACAAAACAGGGCTACCTTGATTGACTGGTAAGAAAGCGACGGTGACGTTATTCTTAGTACGAATCCGCAGTCCGAACCTGCTTAGGAGTTATCCTCTTTCCAAGTTCTTCTGAATGACTTCTTCCATGGTAAATTTGCTGCTTGTTCGAAACCAGTAGCACCAGCAGAGATAATCATTGTAATGCGTCTTATCCAAAAGCGCGACAACGTGACAAGGTACACGTTGAACCCAGATCATGCGATCACGCGTTTTCCTTCTCGGCCCCGCCTTTAATAGATTCACTGTATAAAAAATCTCGAGACTTTCACGACTGTGGAAGTCTTTGGCTCAATTATTTCAATAGAATCGATATTGAATTGAAAGAGTGAACTGTTTTAGCTCAGTTCAAATCTTGAAAATTTTATCAGAGCTAATGCCTCCCCCCCACCCCGTGGACGTTATGCTTGAGACGTTTTGAACAAACGCACATACACTGCATAAGCAACGAACAGTCCGCGGTCAATTGACACGCGTGCTTTTTTCGTCGATTCAAAATGAAAATAAATGCTGTAGAACTAAGCTTGGAAATGGCCAAGGCGATCTCAAATTCAATGCCACCCTGGCTTTTGTACTGTGCCAAGAATACGTTCAATTTTGTGACGCACTTGATTGTAAGTTGACGCCACTTTAGCCTTTTCTGAAAAATAGATTCAAGGTTTTCCATTGCTTATTAAATCTGTAACGTTAAATGACATAGCAAAGTCAAATGACGTTCCATCAAAAAAATCGAAAAGTTACTAAATCCTAATTAAAGCATTAAACATTTATATGGCAATGCAAATAATGTTTTTATATTATAGCAATGCCACCAGATTTAGCTTAAACTTTTTGAACATTAATTTTTCCTGTGCATTCGAATAAATTGCCATCATTTTGTAACACTTTTTTATACAGTAGGAAGTGTTTGTTCAACAATTACGTCATAAAATGAAGTAATATCCGGGGAACGACACTCTTACCCTAAACAATGAAAAGTTAATGATTTTAGTACGTTTCTGTTTGGTGACTAAGTAACTTAATAATTGGTTATTTATTGCTAATACTGTAGAAGAGCAGGAAAATGATCATTTCGTCCACGAAACATAATCCGTTAATGATATTCTTCTGGCAATGAATAATACTGTAGCCCCAAAAGAGAATTTTGAATCCAAGAAATGAGCCATTCTATGAGACCCAAGTTATAATTCTTCTTAAATTTCTACTTTCAAGTAAGACCAAGAAAGAGAAAACATTCTGTCATATCAGGTCGCCAGAAACACGATATCTATACCGGTAGTTGCATATAACATTGCTCTGTCCCCACTTCAACAGTCAAACCTATGTTGGAGTAGTGTATATTCCTTTTGTTTTTTTTTGTTTTTTTGTTCTTTTTCAGTTTTCTAGCAGAGCGTCAGGTTAGGGATTGAAAGGTTGCTAACTCCCGGTTTGATACCTGGTCTGTCACTGCATCGTTGTCGTTATTTCCTTCGGAAACGCACTTTTATTTCTGATTAAAGCCGAACAGATTGCTCGTTGTGGCGACCAAGCGTAATGAAAAACTTGCAATGAAACCCAGGAAGGTGCTCTGTGTTGGTATATTTAGACAGATGCAGAATGCCTGGTTCAAACGAAAAAAAAATTGTCTTTTTTTGGCTTGGGTGTGGTCATTTAGCAATGCACAAAGTTTTACCTCCCAACAAGATGAGGTTTTTTAAGGAAGTGTTAAAACTTAATTCCGTACGTGTAAAACTGGAACTTGCGGCAAAGCAAGTACAATTTTCTGGTAATAGTGAGCATTGATGGCCGAACAATCATGGCAAAACAAAACAGATAATGCTTGTTAGTAACATAATAAACATCTTTGTTTTGGTTATATTTTGGGCTTGGTCTGCTGTTTATGTGACAGAGCTAAGCTGCTTGTGACATAGAGCATAAATTTCGAGCTTAAATTTAGCCGTTTACATATTTGCATTTTAAATCAGCTTTTTAGTTCATAAAAATAAAGACTTGCAGGTGTTTACAACTGCAAGATTCTCGGCAAATTTACAATTTTATTTTTAACAAAGAATATGTTTATAAATCTTATATGCCTTTGGCACAAATGCTTCGGGTAAACTTCAACCTAATTTGAACAAGTTTTTCCCTCAAAATAGTATAGATTCTTAGAAGATGGATTTCCAAATTTTGCTTGAAGCAAATACCTCTTCTATCAATGAAAATGCCATACCAGTTGCAGGTGATGTGCTAATTTAATAACCACACCGTAACACAGTCAAGCCCGCCACCAGGATTTTACTAAGAGCTTGACCCCAAAGCGGCTTGACGGATTGTGTTTCGCTTGAAATTAGATGAAGACCAAGAAACGGTCTTCGCCGATTTTCGGCTAGATTTTTGCCTGAATGCAGATTTTGGTTTAATTTCTGAAGTTACTTGGCTAAGGCGAGAACTGAAGTCCCCTTAGCCCCTCTTGGTTGCGTTGCTGAACATGTTAGATGTCGTAAAGAAATCCTACAAGTTGTTTCACCCTCTTTTGGAATTATTACAGGGACATTTCCGATGATTCGGGAAGCGGGTGAACAGCGAGTGGGGTTGGGTTGTTAATTGTTATAGAACTTTTTTGAATCGGTTAAATTTAAGCTATGATATATCCATTAAATATGCAACATTGGGAATATTACAACTAGAAAATTGCTTTAGTCCCAGTTTTAGCTGTAAAATTGCTTTTTGTGGTAACTACTACTTAGAATTTGGAATCAAAAGGGATTTCGTTTTCCTTGCTTCTCTGAAAAAAAAAGCTTAGTATCGACATTTTTGCACAAACACAGGAGGGTATGATGTCATTAATGGAATAACGCAAGTTACCTTACAAACTCTCTACTCCTCCTAGTGTCTAAAAGCACGATATCTACACGGGTCTAGACTCGTTGAAAGAAGCGACTTTGAAAATGTATTTCAATCAGTTCCACACATATTGCTGTTTTCCTGGTTAATATGAATACTTCCAGTAAAGTTAAACACATAAACTTAAATTTTGAGGAATGGCGTTTTAGTGAGTGATGAATAGTTCAAGTTTATTTTTCCTTACAAAGCGCTATAAAAATCACTGATTAACTACAGGTACTTGTAGTTTTCGATTTGCGATTATTTTTACCTCATCCCCAAATTAGATTAATAGCTGTTTTTTCTGGTTAAATTGCTATACTTGTAAGTAATATTTTTCTTTTAATTCATTAGAAGATGCTGACGGAGATTCAGCGATGAAATCTTGACGATGCCTAAAAACGGAGTATTTGAACAGTGATGGCCTAAAAACTGCTTACCGACTTCATTTTACGCGGATTATGCTGTAAGTTATGACTTTTGAAGGATGTAATAAAGGATTTCGTAGCATTTAGATTAAAGTGTGCTACACGAAGTAGATTTAGAACAGCGGTTTATAACCAGCGGTACAAGATTTGGAGTGAGGGGGTGCGAATCCTTAGCACTCAATAACCGAAGCACGAGCACTTTTTCCTCTTGGCCGTCATACAAGGCAAAAGCAACTTGGCGAATAAAATGTAATTGCAATTACGAAAGCGGTCCCGAAATTCGTTGATGATTTCTTTGGTGTTGATTAGCTCAAAACTGTCAAAGACATCTTTTCGCCCTCAAAGCGTCCAAGACCTACTTTTGGTCTTCGCCTTGGTTTAAGCTCGGGAATAAGAAATTTGGTGAGTTATTTGAAACGGTGTTAGGAAGAACAAAGCTTAAAAATCACTATTTAAGACCATAGGTTTAGTTGAAACCGAATTACCAAAATTTAAAACCCTCTTCAACTTCTATGGTGGTGGTTGTACCCAAACCCTTCCGAGGGACGGAGGTGTGGAGGAACTCCATGAAGACCCAACATTCAAAGCCATCCCCACCCAGTTTTGAGCTAGAGGTTCGCCAGGACAGTTAAGAAAGCATTAAGATATTGTATAAGGTGTCCATAGGCGCGGCGCTTGTTCTTCTTCCGATTGATCCTTCATAGGTAAAATAACAACCTGCCTCGTCTTTGGACTCATCAGGATGGTGAATGGTACTACGAACCCTACTGATGAGTTGAAGAACGAGGCGACTTAAAATGAGAAATTTTGTAATTTTAGTGATCTGTTATAACAAAGCCGACTTTTGACGAATGATAGTTATCAGATAATGAAAAAGTTTTTAAAGAAAAAGCTTTTTCTGAGAAAAGACAAGAGAAAAAACGTTATTGCATCTTCTCAGAATGGTGAAACATGTGATAAAAACAGTTTCAAAACAACAGTCAAACTACTAGTTTGAAAAGAACATACTCCAAAAATTACCATCTATTATTAGATCAATTATTTGTCACGACTCGTAATATTGCCATAGAGGAAATTGCAAATTAAATCGAATAAAGTTTTACAGTTATAATTATTCTCTTTCCTCAAGAATGCGTTTTATTTAGTCATAACACAGTAATACGTGAAAATCAATAAAAAATTAGTTGCAACATGTTAATTGTAGTGATAATTCTGATGATTAGTAATTTCATATAATTCAATTTGTTCGATTCAAAGTGAATAAAATAAACGTTTGTTAATCAAACAACAGATATCGCTGCAGTTAAACTGCTGCTTCGCTTTCAATGATTCGTAAAAAATTATTATTTTTTTTTAAACAATGATGTAGTTTTTTATTGGTCCTGGAAATTTCTGTTAACTCTTGATATTATAATCAAATTAAGTTGTCATATTTACTCTTTTGACTAATAACCGAACTCTGGGCAAATGCCAGATATTTTGAATGAGTTTGTCATTTTAAAAATAAGTTTGTTACACTAAATAAATGTGCTTGAAAAAATCTGTTACTCTAAAATGATATAATAAAAATATAACTTAAGTGCAATAGACTAAAGTTCAAAGCAGATATTACAAAATTTTCAAACTACTACTAAGCAGAAAATGACGGAAGTAAATAACCTTGCTATTTTTGTTTTCGCTTAATAGATGCGATTGTTTGCGTTACATTGTCAAATTTAGATCATTCGCAATAAACGTGATAATGTTTGGCAAATTTGAAAAAGTAGTAAGTTTGATCACGTTTTATTTTAGCGTAACGGCTCGAATGAATACTGATGTTATTCAAACTCCACAAAAATATACCCCCCCCAAAAAAAAAAATACCGGTATATGTGTGACAGTTTTCGTCTAGGCTTTGAAACTCTGTCTTTCAGTCAACCAGTATACTCTCTGTTCGCTCTTGATGAAGGGACAAACCCCAAAATGGCAGGCTGTACAGCGATTAAGAATATAATGTATTCAAATTAACATAATTGTTTTAAAATTATCATTCAGAAATTCCATTTTTATCAGTCTTATTCAAATAAAATTATATTCAAATCATGAATTTGAAATCTGAAGGAACGCAAGTGTTTGTAGTTCTATAACACCACTTAGGTCTAGTGTAAAAATGTTCAAAATTCTTGCATAACTATGGCAAAACATCGCATAGGTATAAACTTGTTTCGACAGAAGTGCAGTAGGTTTGTCACCATAAATCTGCCTTTTTTTTGTATCTAAAACAGTAGTACTAGAAATAACGAAAACTGAAAAACTCAGATTTCAGATTCCACTTTGGAAAAGCTCAGCAAAACACATCACAGAATATAACGTTTATAGCAAAAACATTTGAAAGTAACTTAACATTGTGGATTAGCAAGATTAAAAAATTTGTGTTTATTGTATTTCAAAAAAAGGAGCGGCTTTTTCCGGAATAAATATTTTATGGCAAATTCAGTGATTACTTGACTATAGTCATAATACATTACGCGTCGTAATGAGAAAAACGTAAACAAACCTCTCAAAAATTTTTTGGCACAATATGCGCTAAAAATTTGAATAGTGCATTAAAGGAGTCTGAAACGGGAACAAACTTTTTTGAGAGCTCAAGTGTTTCTTCCTTAACGATAATTGCGGAAAATTAATCAATTTCTGCCAAATTGGTTTTATCCAAATAAAACTGCTTCTTTGTTTGCTTGTTACTAAGCATCTATGATGTTGTGACCAAAGCTACGATACTAATTGTTTGTTTCTAACATGCAAATGAGGGTTGTTTAATTGTTTATTACAGCATCGTAAATTGCGCATTTAGTTGTTCAAGATGGCGACGCAACATCTTTCTTTGCCGACAGTTAACGCGCTGGACTGTTAGGCACTGCAAAATATTAAATGCACGTTTAGACTGTTAGGCCCAAGACTAGAATTTGAAGTTAGTAAGGTTTTTGCTCCGAACGGTTTTACGTACCGATAAGATGGTGCCTATTTCTATCTGTTCTCAAAAAATGTAAAGCTAGTTTCGATTGAAAATAACAAGCAAGTTGTTGACTGTACTCATTTCCGCTTCTTAAAAGAGATCAGCACTTCTTTATCTTTATTTGCAAATATTTTTTTCGAAACGGTAATTTATGCAAAAAATACTTTTTACCGAAAAAATCATGCGTTACTACGAGATGAACATAATGGCATGACTTCATGAATATTTCGAAACTCAAAATTTGATCATAGTATAGTAAAATAAAACTCACAGTCTGTACATTAACGTCTTTTCATTGAAAAACTGTTCTAATCTTCGTTCGTTCATTCGTATGAACTAGGCACACTGCGCTTATCTAACCACACCTACGCACAGCACCTTTTTTGGTTCTGTTTGCAATTTTTCCGTCAGGCTATCCCATAACAACAGGTAGGCCGGTTGACCACAATGAGAAATATGCGTGAAGAATCATTTCCAATCACACTAATTCAGCGCTTCTATTGCATTTCGTTGGCAAAAGTACTGTACGCAACAAATTAAACTGCGTAATTGCAGCCATGACATTTTGAGTATTTCCGCTATTCAGAAACGCCTTCTTAAAATGGTAAAAAATAAAATGAACAACGGCTAATTTTGTCCAATTTACATCTACGCTTTGGTGACGAAATAATGATTATTGTTGCAAACGCGCACAAAACAGTTTAGTTGAACTCATTTAAATACTTGCTTATTCATGATTTATTTCCATTGAGAAAAAGAGTTAATTTTGGTAATTTATTAATCACCTTCTATGCTTCTAAATATTACTTCGTGGGAAAATTCTACAGCGCGCAATTTTCAGATCTGAACATCTCCTACCAAAAATCATACTATGCAAGGACTACGATTGTTTAGACTTTATGATATCCTCCATTAATAATAAATATTTTGATTCATCCTATGAACAGGATTCATATATGAAACGTTTAGTAAGGAATGTGATTTATTACTTTTAAATAAATTGCTACTATATTTACTATTTCGTAAGTAACACTGTAAGTACGTTACGCAGCAGGCGGGATGATGGCCTGTTTATGTTTGCGATTGCGTTTTTTTGCTTGAAAAAGTGTGGACATAAAACTGCTTCGTTGGTATTGTACCGACACATTTTGGATGTTAGCATTACCACAGACCATATTTTCTTTTTTTATTTGAAGAGAGGAGGTGCAGTCGCAAATAGACTGCTTAGCGTAGCGCTCGTCATAAAACATAACGGACGGTTAGCGTTTTATTCCAAAGACATATCCTATAGGGACCAGTCAAACTGGACACTGCGTTACCACTGGCTCGCCACCGATGCAACATTTCTTCGAAAGGAACTGTATTGTCCGGGCGTAGTGACTCGGAGATCGGTCACGCCAATTCGTTACATGGTACGGCGTTATACACAGAGTATAATGAAGGATTTGATTTGGGTTTCGTTATTAAGTGACATGTTTATTTTAATAATTGATTTAGTTTTGGTTGATTAGAAAAGTGATAAACATTTTTTCAGAACTGTTCTCATCTTTACATTTCATGTTGCAGTGTGCGAAAACTCGTCGAAGACTATGAAACTACTTCACGTTTTATTTTTAAATCAAAAGTTTCGATCAATACTTGGTTAAAATTTCCGGTATCCGTCTCAGTTATTTTTAAGTTTTTTTCATGTTATGAAAATATAGATTATTATATTTAATAACAAACTAAAACTTTTTTTAAAAAACAGCACCTTTTTTTTCGACATTTTTCGTTTTATTAATTAATACTTTGCTAAGTGTCCAAATTATCAAACATTTTACCAATAACAAACAAAGAACAAATTAAAGTAGCCTAATTACGTACTTATCGTACAATGATTTTGCGGAAAGACCTTTTCTTAATAATCTACTTTGCGCTAAGTAGATCTAGATTTATTGATATCGAGATTATTTCATTATTTGTGATAGACAGTCCCGATATTTGAGAGCAATGATATGCTCTTGTCATTATTTAAAGATCTATATCTGATTATGTGTTGATAAAATCGAATTTCCTCATTGTGATAAGTTTAAAAGGTCAGAAAATGCGTAGTAATATACCTACATTGTGAGGGGGTTAAATAAAATACGAGACAATTTTGCGTTATGCCCCGAATTACGAAACGAATTATCATTTTTTAATTGCATATTGTAGTGGTATACTTTGATATGGCTGAAATTTTTTACAATAGTTGTGAATTTCTACAGTTAATTTCATGCTTTTATCCCACACCTTCTCTCCGTATTGTATGTATAGTACTTCCAGCCCGGCTAAAAATGATTAATAGATTGTGTGTTTTGATTTCGGAGCGATTTTCGCATTTTTAGGACTTGGTAATAACAACTTTTTCGTACCAGCTTGTACCAAGCACTGATTGAAGATGATAGTGTGATTGGTACAAATTAGTGGTCACCGCATCTTTGGTTTATGGTTTAATAGGCAGTGTGGCGTCTTTATTTGAGAGACATTCTTGCTACGATTGTTGTTCTTCTCGCGTTTAGTACAATTTTCACAGGCGTTAACAAGACGACGAAAAATCCAAGCCAACTTTCAGAGGCCAAAGTTAAAAATATCAAAAATTTTTACAAGCATTTACGAGAAAGGACACTATGATTCTATAATTTGCAATAACGCTAGAGTATTATGCAACGATCAAACGAAGTAAAAATAGGTGGAGGTTATGAATCAAGATTATTTTTGGTGGTCAATACCAGATAATTTTTTTAAAAGGAGGCAATATACGTAAAAAGTTTCCGTCCTACAAAAAAGTTTGTACGAAAAAAGCTTGATGAATACTATTAAAAAACAAGAGTTTTAGTAAAATGTTATATAAGTACCTAGAAAGGTTACCGAACTTAATACCAAGTCATAAAGCCTCCTATACCCCATGAAAGGTTATAGGTATAATTGATCTAAATTTGATCCAAAAATATAACTGATACTACGTTTCTTCCCCTTCAATTAAAGTATCTTTTTCTTGCAAAACTTAGGTTTTCGTTCTTCTAATTGATCTGACTCGTAATATTGATTTGAAAAACGTGTTGGTTGGAGTGATATTTATCTCTTAATTTGCCTGATTCTTGACCCTATTATAAAGATAATTTTCTGATTTATTTCTGTACCTTGTCATTTAATTGGGTATAATTAAACATATTCCAAACAAATTTATAAATTCAATGACGTAATATTCTTTATATTTCACCCAAATCTCTTTTCGCTAAAGAAATGAAAGCCATCGAAAATGTCGAACTGAAAACTGACCGCCAGCATTAGAGTTAGGGTTTGGTTGTCGTGGAGCCCAAAATGTACTCCTTGCCAAGCTTTGCTGCATGCCTATTATGATGCAACCGTTAAATTGCCTCCAAGAATATCTTTCAGTTAGCAATTTTTATTTCATCAATCTTTCTGAAAATTTATTGACAGCACCTAGGCCAAATATTTAAACTTTGAAAAAGTTACGTTCTCTTTTTTTTTATTTGAAAACGCAATACAGGAACATTTTACTTAACTTCGCGCCATTTTTATAACGAAGCTGTTGGCGTTATCTCTAGATTATGTATTACTCTGATTTTAAACTTTTCTCTTTTCATCTAATCTGGTTTGTTCATTAGTGGCCCTTACTTGTTTATCTGTTTTCACTTGTGACCTTTAAAAATACCATTTGATTTTTTTGTTAATTGTGTAATTACAAGTTCTAATTTTATTAACTGTTTGACATTTCTGTGGTATTCGATTTATATGTTGCACAGATTCAATATACAATTTGTAATGAATAATGTAATTTCTCTGAACAGGAAAACACTTGCTTCGATAGTTAGGTTACTTTCTTTGTTGGGGCGGTACAGACATGACGATATAAGATGTCCTTAATTTCGATGAAAAAAATCTAAACTTAGACGAGGCACACACTGTTTAATTAACGCTTGAATAACAAATTACTGTTGCTTACACAATACACATGTTAACATTTTACCATAAATAAACTAACCAAACACCCCCCTTTTAACCTTTCGCGCACCTATAACGCATACAAACGTTTGTCTTTTTAGAGTGTCTCTTCAATTGTTTAATATTAACGGACTATAAGAAGTCCTACAGGACAGAGAAACTCTCTGCAATTTTAAGAACACATTTCAAACACCAGTGCCGTACGCTTTATATTGTTACAATCAATCACGCAAGATGTGTATTATCTCAAAATATACAACTGCCAATAACATGTCACTATACGTCTTTATTGACATGTTAAGAATTGCATAACATCCTAATAAACCATAGGTTTGGCATTTCAATTATCTTTCGCAAAAATTGTTTTGATATCTAAGTTAATTATATTTTCTTTCAAAGGAGAAAATGCTGAAAAAATAAATTCGATAGTGAAGTACCCGAAAATACTTTATGAGCTATTAAATACTTTTAAAAAAATACGTCGCTGTATTTCTGGGATATAGCCACCAAGAAACACGACTTCTGAACCTTACGAGCACGTTTCAAATCTTCGAGCAGCGAGTAATGAGTTGGTGGAGACAAGTTAACGCATGACTTGACCAGTTTCTCGCAGAGATGTGTTGCATGGGAGGCAATCCAATGGCTATGGTAACGGATTTTGGCGATCCAATAACTATAGTCACTGATTTTGACAATTAAATGGCTATAGTAACGGCAATCTAATGGTATTATAGTCATGGAATTTGGCCATCTAATGGCTATAGTAACGGACTTTTTCGAAAACTGAAGACGAACCTGGTAGTGTTTTTTCAAAAAATTGATTGCTCAATTACGTTGCTGAAGATCATTTCTCTTTTTTTCCGTATTGAAAGGTAAATTTTTTATCATGGCAGATGCATAGAAAACTAAAGAACAGGTACATATTGTTTGTTGCAATCTCATTAACTGCAGCAATGCTTTGGACGTATCAATTAGTGACGTCAAAGTGACATCACGTTAACGGGCCATCATGTGCTGCAGTTCAGTGTCATTAGCTTAGTTCAATTTATTTACGTGAAATGTTGATTAATTTCGTATTCAAATGTCGGGTAGGGTCCATAAAGGTAATTTCTACACTGACCTATGACAGAGTGAACAACAACAAATAAATAGATAACAAAACGTTGTTTTTAAATATTGCGTCACTTTTTTAGACCAAAAATTATTTGACCTTATCTTCCAAACCTCTCTACGTACAAACGTCTCAGACCAATTTCGTCACCTTGAATTTTGTAATATGCTTTTTCTTTTTTTTTTTTTGTTTTAGAATGAACATGGCTTTATTGGGTACCGAGATTGATTTTACTTTTTTTTATTTTACAGTATTTTATTTTCGCCAATTGCAAGTTGATAAAATCTCATGCTTGACCGCACAAATTTTTTTGAAAATAGGTTGAAATTTTGCGCGTAAAAATTTACAAGTCCCGCCTCCGGCCCGCAAGTGAAAACAAGAACAACACAATCATGACTATATTCATTTGCGTCTTGTTTCAAAGTAATATCTGTTAGTTTTTGGTAAACTTTATCAGCAGTCTGCAGGGTACTTTCTCACTTTTGCAACAATTTGCTTCCAAAGTCAAATTCACGATAAGGCCCAAAATTCATGCGCTCCAAAATTTTTCTGAAGTTACTTGTTGCTATAGAAAAAAGTTTTGCAAAAGATTTTGTTTGGGCTGCAAGAGTCCTGGGACTGCTTGCAAAGCTACTCTTGTCAAATAAGATGTACTTCTGAGGCACCAAAATCTATGTTATGAAATACCTCAAGATTATGAAGTTTCTCAGAGATACAATCCAGGTTTGAACCACTGCACTTTAAATATTCTTGACGCTTACCCAAATCAAACGAGTTTTTTCCCTCTTTGCACGTATAGGTAGGACATGCTTATATGTCCATGATGCATTCCTGTTTCAAAAGTTTGGGGTTAAAAATAACTAATGTTTGTGCTTGGTAAGAATATTAAATTGCAATAATCAATCTCTAATTGGTGATATTTATTTGTCATTTTCACCCGCCCTTTTCGTAGTACTATTAAATCAAAATAACTTTTAAAGATATTTTTTTACTTTGGAAGGTTAAATTCTCGATGCCAATTTTTAAAGGTACTCTATGATACTTTCATCACCGGAAATGTTGCCAGTTAAAATGACATTTTAGAGTCAATATCACCGGTAATAAAAATAAAGATCGGACCCCAACAACTTGAAGCACTTAAAATATTTTTCCCAATTTTTGTGGTTCAAAAAATTTTGAACTAAGAAAATATTGGTATGATTTGTGGCATAGACAAGACAAAATAAATTTTATTTAATAGCTAAATACTGTAGCGATGACAAACAATAGCCAACAAAAAAAGTAATGCAGGTAAAATAATAATGGCAGTTTACTTTGTATTTGCTTGGCATGCGATAGGGAAGTTGCGAATGGACCCTGCGGTCATCCAGTCAAGCAAGCACCATGCACGTCAGAGTTGAAAATCGCTAGTTTTGCCGATAAATGTCAATTTAAAACAGTATGTTTTGCTTCAGAAATTTTTGGATCGAGTCTTTTAGATTTGCAGTTTGCACCATTAACCAAGCAAACTTGTTAGTGGTCTAAAAACTACTTTTAATTCGGGTATTGGTGCATTTTTAACTGTTGCTATTGGCTAAATTAGTATTTCCATGAAGAATGTGGATTTACTCCAGTTTGTGGGGGTCATATTCTAAAGAAATTTTGGCAAAATGTTTTTTAAGTTTGCACTACGGATGATTTAAAAATAGACCATGCGGCAGAATTTTGTTTATTATATTTTCTCCTTAATTGAGAGTTTTTTAGCTGATAAAAGCAGCACCGTTTATAGATTGCGGTAGAGATAACAATCAGTACCAATACACACATCACACTGGATGCAATTAATAATATGTGTAGTGTGTACTACGCTGCAGCAAACGACATCACTTAAAAGTTTTATCACATGTAGTCAGTAGCGTAGCCAGGGGGGGGGGCGGGGGGGCTATAGCCCCCCCCCCATTGGCCTGCCGACCAAAATGCATAATAAGGAAAATACCACGTTTTTAGCACTTCTAAGACTGTCTTTTGCACTGGATTAGACTATTTTGAAACTTTTATTTAGGGGGGGGGGGCTAATGAACTGCCGACCAAAATGCAGATCAAGAAAAATATCACGTTTTTAGCATTTCTAAGACTGTCTTTTGCACTGGATTAGACTAAAAAATGCTATAGAGCATAGTTTGAAACGTTTATTTAGGGGGGGGATAATAGACTGCCGATCAAAATGCAGAATAAGGAAAATACCACGTTTTTAGCCAGTAGCGTAGCCAGGGGGGGCGCGGGGCTATAGCCTAGCCCCCCCCCCATTGACATGTCGACCAAAATGCAGAATAGGAAAAACGTTACATTTTTAACACTTTTGAGATTGTTTTATGCACTGGAGTGGACTAAATAGTGATTTAAAACATTTTTTGAAACATATGTTCAGGGGGAGGCTAATTTGTCAAAAATAAAACCAACAAATAAATAAAAACTTAGAAAAATGGTAAGAAATAAGCAATCAAATTTGATCGTAAGTGTAAAAATGCTGAACATAGGTGTCATCAACAAATATACTATAAACTAAGGAATGGGGGGGGGCTATTCAGTATTTGTTAATTACCAATCATTTCTCTCAAATCTCTTTTCATTAGCCCGCCCAATTATTTTTCTCTATAAACTGTATACGAAATAGATTACTCCGTGTGAGTTTTATTGAAGTATTCGATTTTATAATTTGCCAGCATCTAAACAAGAAAACTAACATTTTATCATTAGCCACCTCCCAAATAGCCCATTTATGCCACCAGTTTAATCTTGCTTGCACTGCCAATTTCTAAGCCACGTTTTAAAAGCATTATTTTTTAATCAAAATAGCCCTAAAATGAAGTTATTTTTGCAAAAAAAATGCAAAATTTTTGAGCGCTGGGGGCTCCGCCCCCACACCCCCGTGCCTCCGGCGGCTGGGGGCTTTGCCCCCAAACCCTCAGACCCCCAAAACAGCTCCCCCATTGCGAATTTCTGGCTACGCGCCTGCATGTAATTATCTTTTTGCTTAGAACTTTCAGACTTTGTTTGGTTGTTATATAAGTTTAGATAATGTTTGACTTCTCCATCTTTTCTTTGGATGGGATTAACTGATATTGCTAAATATATCGTGGTAGGCTCTTTAGGTTGATTTATTTTCCTGTCACAAGAAAGCATCTCTCCTTTAAAAAAATCCGCTCACTCTTACAAGTTAATCATTTTCCAAGTTTTCTGGTTAATTCTTGACTTTTTTCCAATTCAATTAGCTGCTTGTTCAACACCACCAGACTCAAATATTTGCAGTGAAGCACCTGATCAAAGGACACTACTACAAGAATGTTTAGGAGGTGGAACCCAGATCTTGCGATCAGGGTCGTGTATGCGACGTTTGAATATGGGGTAACTGTTGATGATTTTTGGTCTCTCAAATAGACGAACCCTTCATCACCCGCAATTCTAGCGCAGTTCTGATTATGAGAAACAATTGTGTTAACCATAGGCTACAGGTTTTAATTGTGTGGCAGTGCAATTATTTTTAATGCTCATTTTAAGTAGTCACTTCTCAGGCTGCGCTCCCCTAACCTGCAGCGCTGCATGGTAGCTATTAGACCAAAAAGCACGCTAACGATTTCAAATTGCAGTTTTAAAATATGATGCAAATTGTAGGCTATCAATGCGAAGTTTAGGTTTGGGCTCGGTAAGTATCTATTTTTTCGCATTGTTGCAAAGCGTAGTTGGTGGACTCGGTTTTAAATGTTTACACTCAGATTTACTGCTCTAGATTAACCAGTACCCACGTGGCCAATCAATGCAAATTAATTTACAGATTTTTGTTTGATTTATTTTCCTCAGACTGAGAAGCCGGGGTCATATTTGAAACAGGCTTTGCTTGTCTGAGAGAAACATTTTTAGAGGTCACTAATTCGCTTACCCCTACTTGCAAAGTTGGCTTATCCAAGCAAAGAGTTCATAGTTGTCACAAAACTATCATAAAGTTCAACACAATAAGGACCAAACCACGAATTATTCTTTTTTTAATGGGTTTTAATTGCACGTGTGTTGATTTTCTTACCCATAATTGATTTTTGTTGTTATTTCAATGCTTTCCAGGAATATCTGAAAGTTTTTGGTATTTACTGCTTGGATGAGCTTGGATTGGGACCAAATTGCTAACATTCCTGAGTTAATTGCAATTGAAATTAATTAGTTAATTTATTGCTGATCTCTAGACCAGGCCTTAGATGGCATTTTCGAGTCAGAACGACCTAGACTATTGTTTCCGTGACGTCATACTCATGTACTGTTGAGTTTTTCCTAACTTAGTCAATCTTAGCACGTTTTTGTTGTTATTTACATGATTATACAAATATTTTTAATGCACAAATAGGGGTTTCTTGCGCATTTTGCTACTATTTCGAGCATCTGATTGTGTTTTGTTGACAAAACAACCGAGATTTTTCTTTCTACACACAAAGATATTTTCTGTTTACTTTTCATTTTCCTTTTTGACATTTTGCATGTACTGTACAACAAAATAAATTTCTTGAACTAATCTTGTTCGCATATTTTCAGAAATTTTGATTAACCACATTATTCCCCGGCATCTAAATTTAATCGATTTACTCTAAAAAATTAATTTTGTTGAAACTAAACCATTTATCATCTTAAGTTTCTAAACCATTTATCATCGTAAACCACTGCACGACTAAATGTCAAAGGAATTTAACGAATGGATCTTAGAATGTTGACCACTCGAAATTCTAAGTGAAAACAAAAAGTTAATAGTGACCGAAATTTGAACTTGCAATTTTCAAAGTAAACGAATGACCTATTTTCATCCATTTTAAATTCGAAGAATTTTTCACGTTATCTTTTTTTCTTTCTTGCACCTGAGACAAACGGTATTGCAGTACTTAGAACTAGTGATCACAAATTGTCAACACAGTTAGTTTACGGAGATTCTACTGTCATTCTACTCTTTACACTATGCAGCTCTATTGTTGCACTTTCGGGAAGGGAACTACACTTCTATGTTGAGGAGTTTTGAGGTTGGTGCCTCCGCCTCCTTGATTATCCTGCCCTTGTGCTTCTCAGAAAAGCTATTTTTGGTTCTTCCCTCTTAATCATCGATCTCTGGCCCAAACTTGAGGTATGGTTCGATTATTGGGCTCGGCGGAGTATCTCCACGTCCCCAACCCTTGATAGGGGCCGGGAAGCACCACCATCTCGCCTCTAACAAATAAAAAAAGTTTTTTAACGCAATTTTTCCCCTAAATCGGACTGGAAGGTTAAACTCATCTCAGTTGAAAATGTTCAATTCAAGGTACTTTTATGGTGGAGCCTTTAATAGCCATAAAACATTCAAACTAAAAATAATATGTTTCTATGTTTGTAAACTTGGCGTTTGACCTATAATTGAAGGCAAATTAACGATTTTTGGACGGTGCATGACAAGAAGAATATTTTTGGATTCGTAAATTGTATTTGCAAGGCCTGTTTTGCATTCTTATATGGCTTCATCTATATCTGTTTTCCTTTTTAATGCAGCAACTAATTAATGGCAACATTTCAGAAGAATTTAGTTAAGAGTTTCAGCTATTTTGTGACTCACAATTATTCTCAGTCTCAGAAGAAAAAAAGATTTTTGACGCACAAGACGACGATTGACGCCCTTGACGTCATCAAAAATCAAACACGCGCTAACTTAATTCACGACTTTAACGCTAATAATAAATTTTAGTTACACTATATAATAAAATATTTTTATAACTACGAATCGTTTTTTTGCATGTGAATTCCTTTCCTTAAATTTTTATTTGTTGCGTGTTTCCGAATACGGTTAACAATTAATGAAGTCAAAATAGAAATAATTTGATTAAATTATATGGAACGTTCTTTTATAACAACCAGGATCTAGGAACGCTACTGGAATTTCTTTTAAGTTAACGATTTCAAAAAAGAAGATCTCACTAATCACCCCTTAAAAAGTCTTAATTGATGTCTTATCTGCGATAGAGTAGTTTTCCAACTGCAAAAAAAGTCCACAACACGAATGCAGTTTCGTGTTGCTTTATGTCACCATCGCCTTACCTAGGAGTGTCCCAACTTTTTTAAGTAGTATGAAATTACACCGCGAAGGTGCCCAAGGGCCAACAGATTGTTGAAGGTACCACGTTTCAAGCTGGAATATCAGGTCAAGACCACTGGCCAATATGCAAATTAAGTCAGATAAAAAAGAAATAATCAAAAAACAAAGCTTTCTAGGCGATTTTGAGGCATTCTGGGGCGACAAAATATTCTCGTCATGTTTTCTGGGTTGATTCTTGCAGGTAAACTTGCTGGCCAAATTGAATTTTATCGCAGACTGCAATTATCCGCTGGGCGGAGTTCAACATTCCTGTCCTCTGCGTATAACACCTCAAAAGAGGTGCTTCTGTAAAAAAAATATCAACTAAGACTCTGCTCAGTTTTTTTGTTTTTTTTGTATAACAATTGCAAGTTTATTTATATAATGTTCTTAAAAGAGTAACATTACACCTTGAAAGAGGTGTAACTTTTTTGTGACGTTACAAATTGCATGTGCGATTAAATAAAAGTGACGATGTTTTCACAATTATTTTTGCGAGCCGTTTGCAACACTCTTCGATTTGACCTGTCAGAAAATGAAATCCAAAACTCCCATTTTAAAGTTAAGCGCGCTGATCGTTTGACCAACTAACCAGTTATGCTGCAAAACATTGATACATTATTGACATTGATACATTGACATTGATACATTATTGGCCAAAACTAATCAAGCTTTTTTACTACAAATTTCGTAAAATCTTGTTTCAAATATTGTACCCTACAGCAATTTTCGTCAAATTATTTCATGATTTGGGGGAATTCTTTGAGGGATTCAGGCTATAGTTGAAAGTTATTTTAAGTAACATTCTGGGCTTGGTAAATAACGTAAATTAGTAGCTTTTTTGCAAAAATTGCCATTTTGTTAAGAAATAATTACGATACAATGATATAACCATTAACAGCTAGGCTGTGCGCACTAGAATATTAATGGTTTAGCAGAATTGAAAATACTTCCGTTGAATAGGGTTGCTAATTACAGCATTATCAAAACAAGAGACGCGGAAGAGTCAGCTAAATTACATACATTATTGAGGCAAACCGTAGATTGTAGCCAAAGGATTTGGACAGAGTTGAATTCTTATGAGATATTTGCGGAAATAACTGCAAAATTTGACATCCTAATTGATCGCTTCAAAACTAAAAAACACTTTTGTAGATACATTAACGAGCAATTCCGCACTCTTTTTTTCATGGAAACAATTTCATCACAACTCGAGGCTCAGTTTTGCTTAAGGTTTTAGGAATAATTAAGAACAATGCCAACCTTGGCGTGAATAAAATAATTAAGAACACGAACCAAATTCAAAAATAAAAAATTTTTTTCTGTTAACGGTGTCGTATCGTAGAGAAATAACGATGTTTATGAAATCATGGCCAGCGGACTTTGCTGTTTTGTTCTTGCAGCTTTGACAATCGAGTAAAGTTTTACCCAGCACAATTTTTAACTGAGTAAGAATGAAATTGTGTCACGTATTCTCCTATAAAATTTAAGAAGAAATGAGGCTGAAAATTTGTAAAAATTTAAGAACAGCAGCTAGTATCAGCGCTCAATTTACTGGTTCTTTTAAGAAAAAACAGCAGTAATTTTACAATTCGATAATAATTAAACTGAGAAAAAATTTTTGTTAGAATGTGGATTGAGAGTTATTAAATTAAATAACAGTTCATCTGCATATGCAGATATTTCGATTAATATTTAATTCTTACCATTTACATATACAGTGCATTATACGCTACTAAATGCTGTAAAAGTTGACCAGTCGTCTGAATGTTACTGCGCATATCGAAAATAATTATGATGCGGGGACTATTCTGAATTGTTTCATATAGAAACAAAAGATTTGTTTACAAACAAATTAATAAGTTTACAAAGAAAAAAACGCTGCGTAATTAAATTGCAGCAGAAAATATTGCACTGTGTGAAAAATACCGACAATTTAGTTGCAACTTCCCCCGGAAAAGCAGAATTTCACTTTTCTTCTGTGAATGATGTATAAATAAAACGGAACGTGCCAAAAACCACTGACCAAAGGCAGGACGAAAACCCCCATGGAGTTATTGTGACGTCAAATTGAGTCACGTGACTAAAACGTGCGGCCACTAATGGACTTTCGTGTTATTCTTGAAAACAGCTTTTCATATCAATCACGCTTTAACGTCATACCGGAAATACGTCATAGGCGGAAGTAGGGTCGAAATTTAAAGCATTTTTTCCGCTTTTTTCAAGGGCAACTTTTGTCTGCAAGCTTATGTCAGAAAGTAAAAATATACGCTTTAGGATGCTTTCGAAAATAAATAGCCAATTTGGCTAAACTTTCTAAATCGGAAATGTCAATTTGTTACTTTGAAGACTGCTCATCAAAGGCGTGGATTTGAACGGATTTTTTGGCATTTATTTTTGAACATTTTGCAGAACCTGAGTTTACTTTCGAAATTGCTGTTGTTTTTCCTTTTCGCAAAATCCCAAGTCATGTTTGCGCCAACACAAAATTTACCAGCAGAGAAAAATGCAAAATCTCCCAAACTAAACATGCCACAGACATACGAAATAAGTTGGAAAGTTTTAAAAAAAAAATCTAAAGCAAACGATATAACAATTACACCACGAAAGGTGATTGTAGCTTGACCAGAAACTTATGAAAAAGAGTTCCAAATATTGCAGTTTGTAGCAGCAAATCTTGCAACAGCGCAGTTGCATTTCGCTTTGCAGTTTTCCATTTTGTACATTTTTTTGATTTTTAGAACTGAAAATGAAATTCTGTGACATCCTACAACACTTGATTGAACCTGACGTGATAGACTTGAACAGAACATCTTTGTTCTCTTTTCTGACGATGTTTTTCGCTTCTTGCTCTCGATTGTTTTCTGTTTCTATAGAGTAAACCAAAAAATGCTTCTAAAAAGTGAACTTCTTGGCTCTATTAACTTCAACAAGTTTCAAAAATCGGACAAAAACGCTCATTTGAAATATCGTTTTTCTTGCTACGACGTCGGATCAAAAAATTTCTAATTCTATACCGGGGTACAGACTAACTACTATAGTGTTTGAATCTTGCGGGTTAGATTGTGGAGTTTTTAAAGCCAATGCCAACAAGATTGTAGTGGATTAGGTTTGAATTCTTTAACGACTGCCGGATTAGCGATTTCGAGAAGCTTCAAGTTGAATTGAGCTTTGTCGTAATGCTGCACCAGAGAGTGTTGAACCAGTAACCATCAGTTAACCTATCCACACCTGAAAATTGACCGTCATCACTGAAGTTGGGGGAGGGGGGGCAGAAATATCGTTTCCAAATTTCAATAATTTTAATCAACTGATGTAAACAGATATGTAGGCAGTGTTTTTTAAGAATTGGAATTAGGGTGGGCAAAAGTGTTAGAACTTTCACTATGATAAGCAATTAAACCAGCCAACGTCAACCAAAAAAATAGACGAAATGTCATCAAACAACAAACTGAGGATAAATCATGTCAAAATGACAAAAGTTATACAATTGTTTTGAACCCTACTTTCGAGCTGAAATCAAACAAAAGCAATAAAAAAGTTTTGAGTGTTTTGAAATTGTTTTTCGAGCTTACATCACGTTATGTCCTAAAAAAAGTGAGCAACAGCGTTTTAAGGTGGGTAAAGCCCATTCTAAAAGGCCTTAAACAGTTCCATGTACAATAGGGTTATCAGCAGCATAGCCAAAATCATCAAAAACTAATTTCTTATTGTCAGGAATATTAACCATGCGCTGTGTGGAAAATTGACCAATTAATTACATTATTTAATCATGCAGCATACTCGTTTTTCCTGTTAAGGCCTTTTTAATCCTGTTCTTAAATTTGCTCATTATATGCGACCCAAAAATTGGGTAGCCTAATTCTTTTACGTCACCATTATTAGATTATCTAAAAAATCGGTCTGTTTGTCTTCTATAATAATAGGAGGATAAATTTTCGGAAATACTTGTTGTAGGATAAACTTCACGATTTCATAACATTAAATGCTTTAATTTTTCCAAATAGCTTTTTAAGGACTCATTATCTTGCACAATAATCCTTTTTCGGTTTTTGAAAAAATAACCCAAAACGCGCTTAATTAAAAAACCAAATGAATCATTTCAAAGCTAAAATTAGATCTGAAAAAACATAGTTAATTTCGACTGCGTCCCAATTAATTTTAATCGCCAAAACAGGACGAATGACTGCTATGTTAGTTGATTAATTGCAGTTTTATCATGACCGGAAGTGACGTCAGAAGCCGGTGTATTCCTGATTTTTGTACAAGTTAGAATCGGTTGTCTAGCACGAATTTTTTTCACGTAATTGACCTGTCTTTGGAATTAAGCCTAATTTTCAAGGGGGTCAAATGAGCGGCAAAATTACCTGAAAGTTGTTTTCATCTCCTAATTGCGAATACTAAGAAAATAATCAATTTGCACAGTTGGACTTCCCAACGAACAAATTAACTTTCAATTTTTAAGCTGCTATTGCAAAAATATTACGTAGAACACAAAGAGCAAAAATGACAGTTTATGTCTTGGATAAAAAACAAACATGAGGCTAAATCTCCTCAAAGTAAGGTTGCAACTGAGGAGTTTTTAGAGAGACAAGGAGCAATACTCAAAAATTGATAAATAATATACATCAAAATGTTCAAGAAGTATTTTGAAATTAATGGTAGGCTTTTTCAGAAATCGCTAAGAACCATCACTTAGTACAGTTTAAAAACAAAAGCTGACTTTTGGGTCACAAAATCTCTTAGACGAAATAGAAGAAATTTAGAATCAAATTTCCAATTATGGTAAGGTAAATGAGGGCAAAATATTTGGCGCTCAGATTATGGATTTCGTTTGGCTGATCTTCCAATTCGAAAATTTTGAACAGGTTTGATTTGATTTTGAACAATCTAAAAAGAAGAATTGCAAATGCCTATAGTTCACTCAATTTTAGTGCATTCTAAAAGGTTTGACAAGTGAGTTTTTAATGCATATAAACCTAAAAAATCACATTTTTGTCCTTTTTGGCAGTAGGCTTATTAGCATCCCTTAACTTAACTTCAGCGAATATCTCCACTGAAAGAAAGCATCCTGGAGCCTACTTTTTCCTTTACTTGGACTTTACCAAGGATTCCACGAAGAAAACGGCTTACTCGGATGTGAAGACCCTTTTTTTATCTTCACCTAGTATGAGCTTGAATATTTTGTTTTCCGTTCAGAAGCGTTTTCATTCCATCATGCAACTTGCTACGGCCGTGGAATGCGTGGAAGCGTTCCTCCATCCAATTTTTTGCAGTTTATGTCCGGCTCTTAGATTCAGAGTTGTAAGTCGGGTCGTTTTTTTTGGGTCGGATTCGGGCCGAGTTTGGGGCAAAGTTGACAAAATTTTGGGCTTAATTCAGGCCTGAGACGTGATTTTTATCTTAGGTGCATAAAAATATAATCAAAATAACTTGGTAACATTGCTACGAAGTTAACTTTGTTGTTGTTTTTTCGGACATGATTTGAACTTCCGATTGGTTTTCGGGTTCGCGCCTGAACTAGTCCGTTCGTTAACAACTCTGTTTAGGTCAGTCAAAACAAAAAAAGTCTGTCCAACTTGCAAACGAGCTTGGTTTACATTTCGATCACTTTGCTAACCGTAAGTGTTCGTGTAAGAAGAGGTGCCGAAACCCGGAGGGGATGGGGGCATATATCCCCCCGATAATTTGGCTGTATCCCCCCAATAATTTGAGTATGGTCTACATCTGCATCCCCCCAATAATTTGACTCTGGTGTGCGTCTGAGCGCAGGTCTCTACTTGAATTCAGGTAAAAAAGTGTTCCATTTTTGGTGAAGACCTTTTTTTTTAGTCTTCACTTAATTTGCTCACCTGAAAAAAATGGTGGTCGAGGTTTATCCCCCCAATGTTGAAAATTGGGCAAAATTGGGATAAAATTGCAAATTATCCCCCCCAATGCTCAACAAAGATTTGCACCCCTGTGCGTAAATTTAGAGTAAAGTTAAACAAATTGCAAAGTCACGATGTTATGGGTGCATGAAGCAATTTACTGTTTTTAATTATTCATTTTCTCCATTTGCATTTTGTTGATGCGCGATTCTTTTCAATTTAGAAAGCTTAAGTATTTTAAGTGCTACATGACTAAAAATTTAATCGCATGCTTAATCAATTTTTCGTCTTTGTTTTGCTAATTTTCATCGTGTTTAAAAATAAAATGACGGGACAAATTAATTGTTTGGAAAATCGTTTAGCTAAATAATCATTTTAAAGTGTACATTACGATTTTTTGAAGTTTTACGGGCTAAAAAAACCAAGTGGTCCAAATTGGATACGTTTTTCCGCGGTTTAATAGCTTGTTTGATCGTCGTGATAGACTATTTTCTGCTGAGTATTGCATTTAAATAAGAGTTTTTTGTTCAATTTTCATTAAGATTAATGCCACCTTAACACCGTGCGACAACACAATTTTGATCTTTGATCTTCTACCCTTTAACTTAAGAGCGTATAATTAGGCTGAGGTCTTGCGTTAATAGACCAATAACAATATTATTCGCAAAAGCTGGACCAAATACCTAAAAACTGCCAAACAAGGGAAAAATGAAGTAGACACTGATTGGCATAATTTTAGGGTGCTTTTCAATAACCGTGGAGACATACAAAGACACTTCATTAGCCACGCAAAAAGTTTTAAAACCAATTTTTTTCGCCCTATCAGCACTTAGTTCCACTTGAAATAAGCGTAAACTTCAAATGTCTAAGATTTTCTTCGGTACAAGTGTCCAAGTTCAATTAAATCGTTTGAAGTCTATTAAAAAAAGCCTTGTTTAATTATTCGGTCGAAAACTAATAAAAATAACTGTTTTTTTAAGAAGACAATACTTCCCACTCTGAGTGATTTATTAATTCTGGAGGCCTGTATTCAAATTTCAACTGTATCTTAGATACATATCGACTTCGCAAACCACCATTTTTTCCATACAGTTCCTAGAATCAGTTAATTAGCTCTAGTTTCGAAACTAGATTAGGGCCAGAGATATCAACTTAGGAAGCACCTCGACTCGTAAACTTTCCAGTTTTTCTGCATTTCCTGTAGGCATTACTCTATTAAGATTAACTTTTTTCATTGATGATTGTGTTTGCGTTACCTCTTTTTCTCAGTGTATTTGGCGAGCAATAAACTTGATTTAATTTCGTTCGTACTTGATTTCAAAACAAGATTTTGTTGATACAGGCTCAGTTCATTTTATTGGCAAGTTCAAAATTGCTCTATCGTAGTCTCAATTTTTCAATTTCCATAGCCACCCCTGGAAGATTGCGAGCTACAGGTATGTAACGATTAGTCGTGGTCAGTTATAAGTAGACCAAGTAAATGCAGAGCTCCTACTTGAACCTTATTACAAAGTAGCCCAAAACCGGAAGAACGCATTGCGTAAATGGACCCATATACTGTATGCTCAAATTACGTTTGATGAGTTGCTGACACCCTCAAAATTGCGGCTTCCAGTTTTTGAAGATACTAAGTTTGCGGAAAAAAACATCGATCGCAGGGAGTGCAAAGAAATGACGTAAGACTTTTCATATTAGTTACCATGTTAGGTAGGTAATCAAAATGCCTTGTTTACTATTTCACGCTGAAGCGTGTAACGAGTTGTATTTGTTCATACTCCAGCTTTAGCTACACATACACAGATTCTTAGGTTTTCCGTTGTGGACCTCCGTTTCCAATTTGCCGGTGCAGAAATTGAGCTTCGGATTCTCCTGCAATAGGAGTAAGCTCGTTGAGCGCAGTGTTTCTCCGATTTCAAACTAACTGGCCTTGATCATCATCTTGTGTCGCACTTGGTCCTTTTTACGAGTATTTTTTAGCTACAAAGCTAAATATTTAGACAAAATTAATGAAATATCCGAGTAGCTTTTTGTTAAGCCATGTAAGAGAAGTTCAAATTCAAGCTTTGGTCTGAGAATATTTCATTTATTTTTGGGTCATAGGGTTAACAAAGCCTGTTATTAATACTCAATGTAGTTGAATCAAAGGTTGTGTAAACAAAATTGTGTTATAGCAGCGGATTACATTTAAACGTACTTTTAACCCATCTTCAAAGAATTAGTTGCACGAATTAAGCTCTTACAACAACAGGCGCCCTATTGAAATATTTGCATATAACTTTTTTCCGGGATTTTAAGGCATACCAAAGCAAAGATAATTCAACCGCCCAAGTACCCTACAGCCAAGTGGCTAGATTTCAAGATATGAGTTAGATTTTAGCCGATTCTACTAAAAGCCATTATATATTTTTTTAATCTCTGAGTTATGCAACTAGTTATACAAGTAGTTATACAAGTACTTAATCAAATGCTTCCATTGTCTGCGTTAGGCTTCATTAAAACTCAATGTCTTGGACGTGATTGTAATTACGTATTTATTCGCCATGTTGCCTTAGCCAAAGGATCTTATTGCAATTGTGGTCATTGATTTGGGGGGCTCTAGGACAGACGAAGAAATGGGCCCACTTCCCCCATCTAAGCAACACCAAAATTCACAATTTTTTGGAACTTTTTGTGATTACAATAATCTGATGAATCAATGAAAATTAATATTCGGTAAGCTACGTTACAAACCTCTTTGCCCTAAAAGTCTATCCGCATAGCCGGCACAACAACCACAATTGCGAAAACAATATCACTTACATGCGTCAAAAACAACTGATTTGTTATTTTTTACTGAGCAGTGCTAGAGCAAAAACAGTTTTCTAGATAGATTTCAGAGCTGGGCAAATCTGCAAGTAGGTCCGTCATTCTGCAATTGCGTATTTGCTATTTTAGTAGCGGAATTGCGGTTGCACAAACTACCAATACCATTAAGGTAGGCAGATTTTGATTAGTTAGGAAAGCGTAAGAAGGAGTAAAAAAGTAAATTCATAGATCTTGATAGTAAGACTTGCAGAGAAGCAAAAAAAAGCAATTGACAGGACCCTCATAGCTTTACTGGTTGCGAAGACTAAAAAAACACTCAGCACACAACGAAAACTGGGGGCCCCATGTAGCGGCAACACATAAAATTAAGTAGGTGGCCTATACAGCGCGTGAAAATAGGTGTGAGTGTTTAGGCAGCCGCCTGGCTTGACTATCACTGCCTTTGCGTTTTTCCAGTCAAGCTATAACCTGTTCACCCATGGTGGGCGCTTCGCAGTCCCTTTTTATTGTTGAACGACAAGCAGGGAAGCTGTGAATACCAAATCTTCTAGTGTTTGGTTTGACCCGACGGGAATCGAATCCGGGTTTACTGTTTGAGTAACAGACGCTCTATCCATTCTACTACTGATCAGAGGACTATATATTCGCTACACTTTCTATCTTTCAAAGCAAAGATTACCTTTTCTGTATTTTATTCGCAAAAAACAAACAAATCCCACAACAAGTACTGCACCGACAATTGCATTACAAAAAAGATAAGAACGCTTTTTTTTGGGGGGGGGGATATTTTTTCAATGACAAAGAACAGAAGAAAACTTATGTAAAAAAGTTCTAGGAATGCTCACATAATGTTGACTTGAAAATCATCAAACTATATTGAAATTGCAGCATAAAAGGCAAAGCTCTGGGGGGATTCAGATGGGATCATTATCTCAGTAAAAAATCCAGCAATCTGTTTTACTTAAAGACTGTTAAGCTTTACAGGATTTAATTATTAATTTAAGCTGAGTTTTCAAGGTTTGAATAATTGATTATTTTTTGTTCGCCGCATGCCTGAGCTTTTTAGCCCAATACAACTTTTAAAAATGCAATAGAAACAAAAAAAATAAATGAGTTAATAGTTGTACCAGCAGGTCCAACACCCTACTGTACTAAACGAAACAACATGTAAAACGATTTATAAAGATCTCCACCCAACAACCAAAACGACCACTGCAAAATAGGAAACTAATAATCAAACATACCTACACAGCTGTCTATATAAAAAAACTAAAAATTTAGGGGCAATTTTTTAGCGTCACGATATTACATAATAATGTACTGGTACTAAAATCGCTTAGTCAATTATGTTATGCAACAATGGTGAGCCAATAGTTATGCAACTAAAATTTTTAATTCCTTGTCATTAACGATGTAAAAGCACTTCAATGGTGCGCGAAAATAAAAAAATTGACTCAAACGTCAAGTGTTTAATCGGAAATATTTTGTATTATATAAAAATCTCCATCGTAATAAACAACGTATTTTACAGTAACGAAACCTACAGTGCTTTCTTTCTACAGCAATTTTAGAATGAATAGAAGATAATTAGGAAATTACTTGACTTTGGGGGGAAAATTCAATCGCCACAGACTTTATTAACCTCTTACAAATACAAAATTCCAGCTTCATATAAGCATTGGTAGCAACAGTTTGGCAAAAACAAGAATTTTTGTGATGTCATTATAACGTCAAGTCATGGTAATCTTGGCAAACTTTTTGAAAAAAAGCGCCCAATTTTCTAACTAGCAACATAATTAGGCGATTAAAACAGCAAAAAAATCTTCGACTTTAACCTAATTGAACAACTTTTTGAAATTAACCCGACATAAAAAGGTTAATTAAATTAAGTGTTTTCTAAAATGACCTTTTATGCAAAACTATACAAAGCATGACCAAAACGAAAGTTAATAGTTTCACAAAAATTTAATACTCGTACAATTATTACAGTAAAAAGTAAAACAACGTTAAAAAGTAGCACTACCGGTATGAAAAATGGCATTAGGTTGGCTACTTTGTCTAGTCGTGTAAACAGAGCGTTGTTTTCTACGTAAAAAACCGAGACAATTTTTTCGCTTCTAAGAACTTTCGTTTACATTTACCAAAAGTGACCTTTCAGAGGCATTTCCTTTTCTTCCTTGCAAGCAAAGCTCTGAGCGGTTTGAATGAAGTCGTGAAGGTTTGAACGTCTCTGTTAGGACGACACATTGTGATTTTGAACCCGAAACCTTTGAACTAATCGCTTTAAAATGGCAGGTTCAACAAACACGTTTGTAGCACCACGATCAAACAAGGACTGCTCCGGAGCGCCGTTTAGCGGTTCCTACGAAATAATAAAAGTAAACAATAGTAGTCTTGACCGTCTTCCGTGTTTGAAGATTTCATTATTTGACTAACCCCATCGAAGTAGTTTTCACCATCGTGACAAAAATTAGTTTGCTTTCTTGACGATTATCGCAAAATATTTGCAACGCGATTACAATTATCCTAAGAATTAAAGTGTATAATTTTCAGCAATACTCTTTACCATTTTCTCTTAATTAGTAGAAAAAATACGCGCAGATGTTTTATTCTTTCCGATAAATTAAGGTTCACATGCGTTTAAATTTACACCAATTGAATGTGAACTAAGTTCGACACTAGGATAGTTTCGGAGTCAAGTTTTTCCAGCTTTCTTGATGCAAAAGTTAAAAATTAGTAATCGCAGATCATGCTTTCTTGACTAACCTCGGCATTTTCAACGCCTGTGAGATTGGAGAGAAAATTAAAAATAGCCTGCACAGTATTTGAATTGCCTCTCTGACAGGCCAGGAGAGAGCTCAAAGCAGTTTCAATAGAAAGTATATCCACAGGTAACTCATCTGAAAGTATCGATTACAGTTAGAACTAAGGCAAAACAAAAACAATCTGGTGCAGGGGTACTCGAATAGTTTTAGCAAAGGTCAGATATGGCAGATGAAAAGTCGTTTGGACAAGAAAAGGTCTTGACCGCAATTTAATGGCCAAAAGCGATGATCTAGTGTATTTTACGCACATATTTTAATCACTATGATCTAGTAGCCATGATCTTGTGTATTTTCCGCGCAAGGCCTAAACAGCACATTCGCTCAAGAGAAATATCTTTCATTATGTATTACGCTAAAACGTGATACGAGTTTTCGGGTCCATTTCCGCGTCAGTCTGCAGGCAACACAGCTCGTTTTGAAAAAAATGTCGCAGCGGTGGCGAGCCGTTGGCAACGCTGGTCTTATTTGACCAGCCTGAGATTTGAACACCAGACTCCCGTTACAAAGACAAACACGTTACCGCTCAACAAACCGCCAGTATAAGTCGCTAACTGCAGTTAAAACTGCAGAGGATCATATATTCAGCAGTTGCAGTCACACTTAACAAAAATAAACTTGATAGCAACGGCTATGATGGTTTTCAAATCGTGTAGTCCATGGTTTATAAAATTAAACTTTTTTACGGAGAAAAGAAATTTCGCACCAAAAAATCGTGGAAAGTTTTGGTGATTAATATTCTCGTGTAAAAATGTCGAGTACAAAAAACAAGCGGTTTATTAATAATCGTGTACTTGCTACCTATTACTAGAATTGATGATATCAATTTCTACATAACATAAACTAAAGATCTTTATCATTTTTGATTAAATTCTTATGCATTGCAAAATATACAATCAACGAGAAAAGACTTTTATGCAAATTGTAGCAATATTAAGTTTGGCAAAAACCCGCAGCATTTGACAAAAACCATTGCAATACGATGATGTTTTGCTTCCGTCCGGCGTGCTACCAGAACTGAGGAGGGCGCAAATCCAAAGCTAAAATTCTACGTTAACAGCTAGCATACTTGGGTAAACGGAGGCAGGTAAACATTTCCGATATGTACTGTACTCTTGATTTCATTACCAGTACGTAGAAGAAAATCAAAATCAAATTTTCGTTATACTCGCTAAATTATGCCGCAGCGTGTAACGAGTTTGCGGGACCATCTCCGCGTCATTGCGCCCGGGCAACATAGCTTTGAAAGAAGAAATGTCAAAACGGTGGGAAGCCGTTGACAGCACTGTGTTCGATTTGACCGGCCGAGATTTGAACCCCAGACCTCCTGCTCCAGAGACAAACGCGTTAACGCTTGAAAATGTAACTCAACAAGCTTGAGTGCTCGTTTATTGTAACCAGTGTGCGACTGTTCGAATAATGAAGCAATCTCGGCTATTTGTAAACCTATTGAGACTTCACCTGCAGTGGTGACGTCACAAGCTTTCGCAATGTCGCAAACGATTTGAGCGGATGTTTTTCTCACGATTTCGTCTTCGTCAACCAATAGAAGAAAGAGGATCTTCCATGCTTGAGCGCACAAGTTACCTTAATCAAAATAATGCTAAAGTTAAACAAAAATATTTCAAATCCCAAACTCTTGTCAGTTCAAATGTGAAAAATACCAAGACAGAAAATCACGAAGGTAAAACATGCCTCAGCCGTTACTCCGTCTGTACCATTTTTGTAGAAGGATCAATCAGGTACAGTACTTGGCTCCTCGATAGCCGCTACCAACACCCTCATGGAGCACGTTTTGTGTTTTATTACAAGGCAACTGATCCACCAGACGAATAGAATCGCAAGACATGTTAATTACACACCAAACAATAAGCTATCAATGAGTGGGGAAAAAGATGGTGAAGCATTTCATGCAAAAGAGTTTTACAGCACATTACGGCTAAAACCTATATAAGATAATCTGTAGTGACATTTGCTTTGACTCTTTGTTATCGAGCTTTTAGAAACCCTGATATCAACCACAGGCTGAGTTTTAAAATGTAAGAATGCGCTGAGAGAAATTACACCAAAAAGTGGTTATTTCGATAAAAAAAATTACTTAAAGTCTACTGAAAAAAAGAGAAAATAGAAATTCAAACGTGGCATATTTTGATGATGTTTTTGCAATTCTTTAGAGTTTTGATATCTGAATCACCAAAGACATACCAATGTCAGAAAAAACTCAACTCCATAGCATTTTTTTTCGCTAATTGTTAAAAATCTACAGTTCTCACGACAGAGTAAGTGGGTTATTGAGACAATGAATGTTTGGATACGTTGGAAAAAACACTAAAACCCACGTCTAATTGGTAATAATACTAGTGGGACGAACGTATAACGTGTGAAGACACTGCAAGAGATCAAGTTCAGTCTTTTCAAGGTCTGTTTGAAATAAACAGCTTCAAACAATAAACACAAGTAGGTGTTTCAAGAGTGTTATCCATAATAGGAAGTCCGAAAAATTGATACAGGACACAGGATAGGCTTTGCAGGTTTTTTGATTGTTTGCACACAAAGCTCAATTACCATCAACAATAGTACGAGGTGTAATTGAGTATTTGTGTACTTTTGAGACCGCATTGTTGAAAAAGCTTTGAAATGATTTTTGTCGGAAATTAAAACAGCCCGCCCATTCGCTAAATTTAGCTTGAAATTGCTTTTCTCACTTTTTTTTTGGTTTGGTGTGAAAAAAATCAAAAATGCAATATCCAATGAAACTGCAGGCAATTCTTTAGTTCAGTTCTGACTATTAGGTGCTCAATTCCCAGGTTGGTATAAAGTGAGGCACAGACCCGGCAAAGTAGGGTTACCAACTTCTCTCCACCGTTGCGGCAAAAACTGTGAGACGCAAGCCTGATGAAGTGAAGATGCGATGATTGACCAAATCCTAATTTTTTTCAAGAATCCAAAGTTTTGACAAAGGTGGCTTATCTGTACTGAATCAATAAAAATTTGGGAAGCAATAAAATTCCATAAATTTAAACATTCATTCAATGGAAACCACAATTAAAGACCTATTGTGTCGGAAAAGTTTAAAATGGCAAGAATGTGTTAAGTTTGGTATTTACGAGGTACTGTTTAGGGTCAACTTCAGTTTAAAACAATTTTAAGTTTCTGGTAGGTGGGGCTTCACGTTTCTTTTTTTTTGGATGAATTCATTAAATTTTGACCGATTTAGAAAAGCTAAAAAGTTTAATCATCGCTTGGATTTATTAACGCCAAAATTTTTGTCGTGCTAGACTGCAAGCGTTGTTATAGACTTACACGTTGTTAAAAAATTAAATATAGAGTTAAAATAGCATCATGAAGTTTAAATTCCACGCAAAGAACTTGGCAATGATCTTTCATCTACTTGTAAATTGACTTTTGAGTTCTCTAAAACAAATGCCAAACACTATTTTAGCAGGAATAAAATTCTAGGGTATTTTTCGCTAATGAAAATGCATCTGATGTGCTGATTAATCAGCCAGTTTAGTTAATGTACAAACATCATGCTCAGTTGTCAATTTTGGCCTGTTTTGTGCAAAAAAAAAAAAACGCATTTAACTAACATTTAAATGTAGTTCCCTTGCTTTTACGGGCAACTATATACCAAGCTTAGCATTCTATAATCCATATAGTCCGAAGTTTGTTTTTTTTGTTGGTGGCTGAAGTTTTCCGCGACTGAAAAAAATTTACAATTAGTTCTTTTTTTATATTCTTCAGTTTTTAATTGTTAAGCGGATTTTCTCTGCCACTGCTTATTCTTCACGTAAATGCCTGCGATTAAAAAATTGTCCTGCGTGCTTGAGAAAGACACTGACAAATATAAACTTTTTAAGTAAAGGCCGTCGAAAATTTATTATTCATCGAAAAACTTGCAAAAATACTTTTTTATTAGTTGAACTGGGCACTTAGACGGATAAAGCCTTTGGCCATTGGAATATACCTAATTATCTTTTTTCAAGACACAGCAATGTAATTCCACAGTAGTTTGGAAACCAAACCGAAAATCGAACTATTCCACAACTCCGCGCTATATCGTTCCACAAAGTAATTTTAAAATGACATGAAAAAATGAAGAAAAAGTAACCATTATGCGAGATATTTGCAACAGTTAAATGCCATTGCACTTAAAGAGTGCAGAATGAATTTGATAACGCATTTAGCACCGTTTTAATCCTATTTTAAGGAGAAATAGAAAAAAAAGTTTAATAATAATGATCTAAAATCTAATCGTTTGACAAGCTTCAAAACACATAAGCATTAAGCACGGGTAAGAAATATACAGGAAACGTTAAAGAATGAGTTTTTAAGGGGTTAATGAGTCACCTTATTATGCGAAAAATTGTTGTTAGAAAAAACATTAGAAGATAACTGACAAGTCTTAGTTACTAATCGATGGAATTAAATTAGCCTATTTCATCACAACCAAAAGATTCTTATTAACCAAACACGTTTCTCAAATAAACGACAACGGTACCATTGTATAGTTGACACTTTTTGCTTTTAGCACTAAAATGAATTTGTAACTTGTAGCATTCGGATATTAGAGCTTTTCAAAACTCGAGATCAGTTACGTCATTGCGACGAAAATTCTGCGCGTATTGTTTGCGTACGCTATGCAAATTGAAAAGTGAAAAGCACGCAAAGATTGTTTTCTCTTTTTTAAGTCGTAGAAGAGATGGTTAGCTACCAGGCTATATTTGGGCATATGGCAAAGTACTAACACTATTAGCTGAAAAGAGCGCAATGATTGCAAACTGTTGACAACATTCAATGCAGTGCGATTAGCTTGAGTGGGAATGAAGCCAGAGATCTTGTGCACCAAAAATAAACGGTTTACCGCTGCATTAATCAGTCGGTTAAACCTTCTTACTCAAAACAGCGGTTTCAAATAACCTCAGATCTTTATAAGGTGCATTACATGAAGGTTAAAAGCGATATATTTTTTAAAACCATTCATTTTGATTGAAAGATATGCCTTCAAGTCACCTTATTGAAACATCACCTTATTCAAAGGATGTGTTAATAACAGACTAAGGCAATTGTGTAACATGAGTATCTAGTCTAAAAATACCCTGCATAAACCTTAGCAAAACGTATTGAATGCAGCGAAAAAAAAAAAATTGCGCAATTCATTAATTGAAACAAGATTTTAATTGAATCGACTTTAAATATCACTGGATTACCTTTAATTCAAGGCTACGTAATCAATAAGAGCAAATGCAAAGGTCTTAAATTGATTTAACATTACCACACGGGTCAGTTTTCCTATTTTTTCAAAAATCAACTGCGAAGAGATTCAACCGTGGTTTTCACTTCATTCCACGGCTGTCCAATGGCCCTATTCGACAGAATGACATTTTAAAACTTAATTTGCCGTTTTGTTAAAAAAGGGTGTAAAAAAAGCGATTTTGTTTATGTTCCAAGCATTTTTGGCATTTTAACTTTGGTCTTAGCTTACAGCGCGCTACGGGGTTTCATGTTTTAGATTTTTTACGTTATTTGGCTGTTGAAAATAAAGACGTGTGCGTCTATTTTTAAAGCAATGCGTCAACTTTTTACGTCGACCAAATATGAAAGTTTCACTTACGGTATCTTTGCTTTGCATCGACCAGCAATTCAATGGCAAGCGTGCGCAGGGAGTCGCTGACGCATAATCTGACGCACACTCTGTGACGTAATACGGAACACGCGTTTTCCAAGAGTCCTAGCCATGCGTGCAATCTCTCCAAAAGTTTCGAATTACTGACCTATTTGTTTGAAAGTGCGTGAAACATGACGCAAAAATTTGACATTCAACCAATAAGAATTCAAACTTGTAAACGATCTACTCCCGATTCTGATAAGCAAAATCACCGCCTACGCAAAATAAATCTCGAGAGCTATGCATTGAAAACCATGAAGACGTAAAACTGACGAGTTCCATTAATTCCTTCTACATTTCTTTCAACACGATCAAAAGTGAATTGACGTAGCGTCTGGGCATAAGACCAGCATTTTTTTCTAAGCAGCCAAACAATTCAAAAGATTAATCGGAACTTTTGAAGTTCCACATGCAGACCTTTCTAGCTTTTCCAGTTGCTATTTATATGCCTAACCCAAAAGCAAGAATTTTACAAAAACGTAACATCATCCAAAACGTACAAGCTCAAGATGCTAGATTTGAAAATATGGGGCCATTTTCTACGCAAAATAAACCCCAACGCATGATGAATATATCGTTGTTTTAAAATGCGGGCTGTATCCACTTACGAACAGCAACTGTAGAAAAATATTTCCACGCTTGGAATGAACCAATAAGGATATCATACGTGAAATTTTTTTCCAGTTTACACGCATATGTGGAATTGTGGATACTGCTTACCGCGCTCTCTTCCGCTGACATAATTTTCTTGAAGCAAACAGCCTGACATGAAACAATGGCGCCCACTAGTTTATCATCCTGCCAAAATGTTTCTGTCACTTGCTGTCGCGCAAGATCCAAAACTTTGACGCTTTCGGAAAAGGATACAAATAAACGTAACAACGCGAAGACCTGAAAAACACAAAAAGTAGAAAACAAAAGACAGCAAAGGTAAGAAAGACCCTAAATAAGGCATCCCATTACCACAATTAGGTAACTGCTGTTGATTGTAGCCATTAGTTTTGACTTATCTGTTGAGACAATCTGAGTGGGCAACTCCAATATTCCGTTTTCGGCTACAGGCAAAACACCATTAGATTCTTTGGTTAGGTATTGTACTTTTCGTTTCTTTCCAGGCGCAACAGAGCAACATACAGTGGGACTAAACAATGAATGATGTACGAGTGAGCATGAAGGAAGATATCATGGAATATGTCAGCATAATTGAGCTGGTATTGCGCCTTTGGGGTAGAATACTACAATCCTTTCACTTGGGACCAAGAAATCGGGACCGTATTCGTGGTCTGGTTTGAGTGGAGAGCCTTGGAAGCAAAATTCAACTAGGACCTCTGTGGGGCACAGCTTGTACTTAAATGCAAAGTGCATGGTTTAGATACGAATAGGAACACTTCTCTGAAAGCATTTATTCAATGGGACACAAAAAACTACCAAACTAATAGATTGATGTCTCCGTACCTTGGTGATACTACGTCTGTTTAAACTGGTAGAAGCCAACTCTATTAAGGCGTCTTCCAATTGCGAAGATCGTTCTAAAAAACATTTATGATGATTCAGTCGTTTTGAAAATTTATTATGAAATACGAAGCTGTAAAAAAAGCATAAGGCTACACAAAATACAGCAAGCACTACTGTGACTAAAGGCTGGGTCACACCAAAGACTAGAAAATTTGGTATTAAGGGACAATATGAAGCTTCCACTGTGTGTGGTAGACAGGTGGGCAGCTTGACTCGATACCGAAAAGACTCTTCGCTGTCTCCTAGCCAAGGTAACTTGGTAAATACAATGTAATTACAAAAAAACAAGATATAATATGAAGAGAAACTCTACAAAGTTTCAAAACCAGGTAGCCCAAAATGACGGTAAGAAGAGAATATTGCTTAATATGTCACCTGTGTTTTTTAGGGCCTCACATTTTTCTTTATTTTTAAAATGTTTCTTCAAAGTTTTCAGGAAAGCACACGTGACATCTTGTTTTTCGCAACGCAACGGGTAAAAAACGCTTTCAGTGGAGGTTTGCCTAAAATCGTAAAATTGTGAGGCTTACTGAAACGGATATTTGTACGGAAGTTGAGAGAAAATAATGACCGAAAGCGTTAAAAATAGCGTAAATTCAAAGCAGCTTCATCACCTCATCGGTTTAAAAGTATTGTTGAAGACGGTTAAAATGACAAGGCAAAAAGTGAATAACTGAATAGTTATTTTAGCAATGAAACGCAAACTTGCGCAATTGCAAAAGAGCCTTCGCACGCATCTGTTCGATTGAAAGTGAAAAATGCGCAAAATTTCCTATCCATACGCAAGTTAAAGTGCTGAAACACAATGAAAACTACGTGTAGAAATCTCTTCGTTCCCTTTAACGTAATGACACTGACACATAAATTTTCAGTCACAGTTCCTGCTTAGCTAACAGGAAGGACCATCAGTAGCGTCTGGTCAAAACAACACGTCCCAATCGATCAACCAGCTCTATTATGACACAACCTATCAGCGACTAAAACCCGGGTATTTTTAACTTTCTTCATTCAATTAATCTTTTATTGGTGGTTAGTGCAGCTGCCAACGCTACACATCACTGCTATTGCAACCACTGCTTTTGTTTAACAATTTTTCGCTTTTCTACCCAGTATCCAACAACACTAATGCATTGCAGGTAACTGATTTTCTTGCTGCTAAAATATCTTACCATATCCAACAGAAGGCGAAAAGTTTTCCCGTGCTTTCATCGAGCATACTGTGACCCGGTAGAGAGGGATCGGGACTTAATTGATAAGATAGATTTTCCTGAAGTAAGATTTCTAGCATGTCTCGAATTGTATTCGAAAGCTCCAAAAAGACAGGACCTAAGTAAAATTTTTATTTCAAGATTAGGATAACCAGTATTTTTTAATTTTAGCGTTATATTGCGATTCGGGTTGCGTAATGCGTTACAGAGGAAAGACTGCTATCATCATCTTAGACTAACGAGTGAGGTGCTGCTTAGCCCATGCCCTAAATAAAACAGAACTCACAAACCTGCGAATAAAATGATATATGTACTAAGTACGAAAAGTTCACTGGATCATAGCAGGATTTTTAAATAAACTTGTTGTGGCTTCTTTTTTTGGGTCATCAAGTACGGCACCGTCATATCTTTGAGATAAAAAAACAAAATTGAACAATTGGTGAAACATAAACCCTTTGGTTCAGGAAATTCAAATATTTCAAAAAGCATTATCCTACCGTCTTCCTCCTCCAACTTGCTCAAGCAACAAATTGCAATATCAAGAACTATATTGATGTATGTCGCGCGGATTACTAGGCATGGCGTTTTCCTGGAATAAAAACAAGTTTTATTTTAGTTTTACGAGATACACTTGATTTTACGATTAGTATTAGACACTACCAACCAGGTCACAACAAATTTCATGAACAATTCAACCACCCTAAATAAATAGCGTTTTACATATCCACTTTCCAGGTCCAAGTTTTGGTTCCGATGCCTACTAATTGCTAAGTCACGACAAAAGTGCCAATCAAAGACTATAAGTGTAACTAAAAGAACATCGCTAACGGACGAACTCATTAGTTAAGACGCGATCCGTCCTTAACTTGGCACTTTATTGGCGCGACTAGTAGCAAGCAGGTAGCGAAATCTATGCAAATTGCAAAAAAAGCTTTAAAAACTAAAGATTTACCTTGTACCAAAGTTGCTTTCTGTAGCGAGACATTGCACAATGGGAGCAAGATTCTTCACTAGATCAACGCTTTTCGGGCTGGATATTAAAGCCGATATAAGTTTTCGAATCTGAAGCCAACAAAATCTCCAATAAAAAGATAGAAAATTAAAAAACATCACTTATTTATTCGAACTAATAAATACTTTTAAGCTATGACGCAACTCTTTTCAAAGAGAAGACGCTTTCTTGACGTAGTTTAGTAATTAACTTAATCTAAATATCACAGATTCAGAGGGTTTCAGTTCACTTCATTTAGTTCTAAGCTCGACCTATTATAGCAAAGATAAACGGTAATGGAAATTTAACTTACTTGTAAAAGAGTTCCGTGAATCTGATTGGCTGGTATATCATGACGTAAGGTTTGTAAAAGATGACTCAGCATTTTTGATATGTCTTCAGAAGCAGTTACACTTGCTACCGCGTTCGCTGCCATGACCCGGCATTTATAAATAGGAGAAAAGCCACATCTAAAAAAAAAAACAAAAAAACTTACAACTGCCCAAATTATTCATATTTCCATCCTACTGTAATATGTTAAAAAGGCTTGGGTTATATTTACAAACTACACAGTTTCACACACATAACTATGCAAGTATGTTGTTCGCGTTCGAAGTTATTTCGTTCAAAAAGCATGCCTTTACCTTACAAGAAATGGAAGGAAGATAGCCAAGGGTTCTGTAAAGCCTTGTTGTCTAGTTGGGGAAGGATACACTCGAGATAAAAGCAAAAGCACGGGGTAGAGATTGGCGTCTTTCTCGATTGAGTTAGCTATAAAAGTAATTAAATACAAGATAAACCTAATTCCAAACGACCCATTTTCGAAATAAGGATTATTTGGTCGGTATGGTGATGGCTTTCAGCGAAGAATTACTCAGCCCAACGGAAGTTCCAAGGACTTCTTTATGGGTGGTGATTACGAGCTTTCCGAGGGGTGGTGGTGCTACTAGGCCTCTTCCAAGTCGAGTCGTTCCCCAAGGTACAGACCAAAGGTCAAAAGTTGGAGAGAAAATGAGTCCAAAATACTTCATCGAAGAGGCTGCGGACCTGTCGTACAGATAAAGAAATTTGTTGCCCATGAATAAAAACGGGCCAATTAAATGGATTTCAAGGCTCATCGCTCGCGCTGTTATTGATCCTACCTTCTGATTGGTCCATGTTTTTTCTCAGATGCTCCAGCAAAAAATCTTGCAGCTCTGGCATACGAGTGAAGAATTCATGGCTTGATAGTCTAAATTAAATCATCATCATTTTTCAGTTTGTTTTTTTAGGCCCTATTACCTCATTCATCTGTTCAATAACTCAAAACCTATATCATATTGGCTGGTTAAAAATATCTTGCTAAACTTTCTTTATAGCTACTCTCTTAAATAGAAACGTAGAACTTGTGTAGTTGTGTACTGTAGGACAAGTCAAATTACTGGCTTTGTAGAATTTTGCTGACGTTTGGCGACCTAAATCTAGTTTGCTCTCCATACACAAAAAAAGAGTGTAAAAACTTGCCTATTTTTACCAGATGTTTCCAAGTCTTTTTCTTTTTTAACACCAAATATTCGAGTCATTAAAGCGGAGAACAAAAGCGTAGATGAATTGCGAATTCTCCAAATGCTGGATCCAAATCCTAGAAATTGTTCAGTTCAAATACATTTACGCACAGAATTAACAGACAAAATCTACCCCAAGTTGTATGTCCATGCGAAAGTTCGATCCATATTCTTAAAACGGCATCTTGGTCGGAGAGACATAGCATAATTTATTGCACTACTCAGTTAAAGCAAAAAACACTAAAATCAATCAACATAGTTGGGCAGAAACGGTACGATAAAGCTATTCATTTTTTTCACATTTTGTTCGTACAGAGTCAGTTTGGAGCTTACCTATAATGGCAGTCTGCACACATGTGGAAAGATACGGCATTACATCTTCTGCTAGGCTAGCGTCTTTGATGAGGCCGCGAAGGACATTTAATGAATGAATCTAAAAGCAGTAATTTCATCAGAAAAAAAGTTTGAATTTTAATCAAACAGAAGTTCTTTTTTTACCTGTTGGCTGCAATCGTTTGGCTCTTCTAGATTTACTATGACGTCACACGTCACTAGAGGCAGTAAAGAATCCATTACGTGACAAAGGCAATCACGCGTAACTTGACTCTTCTCGCTTCCAAGGAGTGCCTACAAATTATCAAAATTATAGCTTATTGAAAGTTACATGATTCCCAAAGTCCCCAAAAGGGTTGTGCTGTGGATTGTGGAATATACGTTTTCTTTTTTTGGGGGGGGGCAACATTAAAAGGCAAAGTTAGCAAAGTAAAAGAGAAAGGTTTGAATTGAAATTACTATAATCACACCAGACGAATTCTAAAGATCAGAAGGTAATTTTCTTGCATTTGCATCTTTTCGAAAAAATATCTAGATTCTAGTGAACCAACGTCATAAACGAAGATGATTTTGATTCATTGATGCTATACTTAGATCCTCTTACTTGCAAAAAGAATGGTAGCCCTGCGCTCCTTCGCGTAGAACAGAGTTTTCTAGCTTTCTCCGGATCGCATATATCGCGTACAGTTTCTTCTATCCATTGCTTCGGACGGGAGTTCAAACAAGAAGTTTTGCTCCTAAAAAGGAAATTCGTTTTTGAACAATATCGCGATTGCTTTTTGTTGTGAATATTATTCTTGTTTTGTGTAGTCTTCAAAATTTGTGATGAGGAAATAAAAAAACATAATAGCTGCATATCTTGGTTTGGTTTCGCCAAAATGCGATAACTTTAATAAAAAAACCGAGTTAGGAACTGACCAGCACTTTCTGAAGATGAGGATGAGATAGGACAAGATTACGTACAAATGCAGGAAAAATAAGAAGTCTCACCTCCAAAGCAAAGGGCAGTATTCCCTAAATGCAGCATAAGCAACTTCAAAAGTGCCTCTGTGAACTGTGTCCATGAGCTGGGATCGCAAATGCTCGCCGATTTTCAAAAACTAGTAAAATAAAAACTTTTAAGTATGTTTACATGGTAATTTTTAAAAGTAAACTCATTAACCTAAAGATAGCAAGATGCAACGACCAACGGTACTAGCACCGCGCAGTCACTTGCTCAAAGACCATAAATTTTGCATTTTACTCGTGGTGAGACCATCGATTAGTGCTCAGTACAAAAGAAATACCCTGCAGTATTCTCTTAATCATCAGGTTTTGATAAATCCGGATTTTGTCTATCAAGAAGTGGAGAAATGGTGCACAATTGCGATCATAAAATGAGCAACAAATTTACTTGATTCCAAGATAAGAGCGCATTGTTTTCGTCATCAAAGCCATGCTTAGAAGCAAGGGACGATATTAATTGTAATAACAGGTAAGACTCCTTCGCACTGCGCCAGCACATAACCAACATCCTCTGCCCTGAGATCCGGTACGTTTCCTCACTGGAATGATCTACAGTAAAAACAAATCATGACATCCAGGCATCTACTGGTTAATATTCTAACCAACAGGTTGAAATATTATTCAAATTTCATCTTTTTTCACCAAGTTGCCTAGGCCAGGAGACAGCGAAGGGACCTTTCGGTCTTCGAGTCAAGCTGTCACCTGCCCACCTGTCTACCACAAACGGTGGAGGCTTCACACTCCAAAGAAACCCTCAAATAAGAAAAAATATAACTACCTCTTCCTGAGTGTATCTGTTCTTTTAATACCGACCGGATTTTCTCGTATTTTTGCTTGAAAACATCAGGCAGTTTCATCTCGGGCGCCACTTCAGGTATGTAGCCTTCTGGGGATTCACTGCCTACTACTGGAAACACGGCAGAAGCGATCTTATAGCAGAGGTGAGTACAATCCAGCAATAACTTGCGATAAGATGGCACGTAACTCGGAGATCTAAAGCAAAAACGACTGCAATTCAAAAACCTGAAACATAATCTCGCTGGAAATGAATAAAACACAAATAATTTCAGGTCCCAACTTAATTTTTACTGGTGAGACAGGATAAAAGGCACGCAAAGAGGCGACTCCAAAGCCATATGTACATTCGATCTACTGTTCATTAAACTTGCGGGCAATTGAGGTAACGGTAAGTTTTTTGTTGAGGGGCAATAGGTACCAATGGCGTAAAAAAGCGGGTACAATGCTTCTTTGAAAATGACTCAAATGAGATCGTAAAAATGAAACAAATTTCACATTACTGATAAAAAATCTTACTTGGTATTAGCATCAGTAAGCAGCATTCGTAGACACAAAAGACAACCATGCATCGGACCGGATTGAACCGCTTTAAGCAGGTTTCTACTGGCAACTTTGACGTCATCACGCAGAGAAGATACAAAATATTTGCACATCCTAAAATGATGATGCACTTTTCACGAGAACAGCTCAAAACACAACCAGCTTTTCTCGTTGATACCAAAAAGCGATGGGAGTTGTCGAGGCAATCTCAATGAGTATCGAGTATAGAAAAGATTGTTTGGACTGTTTCTAATTCAATAGGTAGGAAAAATCAAACAAGCAGCAAATTCAGTGGACAAGAATTCCAAGAAATCCACAAGAACATTGGACTATTGGATACTAAGCAGATGAGGATTCCTCCAATCACAAAGTAGTTATTGCAATGAAAAGTGAGCGGATTATCCAATAGTAAGCGTCTGACGCTATCCCGTGAGATGAGGATAAATAATAAATATGCAATACAAGCAAGCAAGCAAATAATGAAGGCCAGTGGCATACATATTAGATAGGACTACGGGTTCACTAATCGGGCAAACAGAAATGCTTACGGTTCGCCACTATGGTAACATTTCTCTCATTCTCTGTAATCAAAAAACTAAATAGAAGGTAGTTTTACTCACGTGATAATGTTCTTGTCCTCTGATTGGTTGATTTTGGCGGCAAAACGTAAATTGAAAGCAGCATCGCGGCACACTTCAGGTTTGCACGAATACCTGCCAGCTTTGAGAGATGTCTCGACTAGATCCCAAAGGAACGAGCTTCCAAGCTAAAAAAAAACGGTTTGGAAAATTATTCAAGAAACATTCCACTTTCAGCTATTTTTTTATCACCATCTACGATTCGCATGTCATTATTTCCGGGCTCTTCAGCCCAAATGAGATTCTGCAGGATGCTCTCTTTCACAGGAAAGAGCTGGGCAACTCCAACCAAATAGCATAATTACTTACGGACTGATACCTCTGTTCCACACATAAATAGGTTTGTATGTAAAAAGGAGAACTCGGAGCTTTCTGCAGTATCTTAATCATCTCCTTACGTGTCCTGCTTTTGAGTTTCTACGAAAAACTATTTTTGCCTCTTTCCTTTCAATCTTTGACCTCTAACCCAGAGCTTGGAGTGTGGCTCGACTTTTGGGGCTTCGCAAAGTTTCTACGCGCCCCCATCTCTCAGAAAGGGGAGAACGCTGTTATCTATGGTCATGAATAAGAAAGAGCTAGCTTATGCAAACCAACCAGGCGAATCCACCCACCTCCGTTGACGCAGAAACGTCAAATGAAAATGCATTAGAACTGAATTTTACCAAGCGTATTGAGAGAAAAAAATGCTGCAAAACAACGATGTAGCATATTGATTTCCAACAATAAAATGTTTGAGGCCACTTACTGCGCGTTTAACATGTGACTTCAACTTTTCTTGGGTTAAAATATCCAAAGCTAACTGCTTGTTGTCTTCAAAACAATCCTTTAACAAGTCGGTCAATAACTCAATTCGTTGTGATGTCAAGAGCTTTGTCAATTTCGCAAAATCTGAAAAAAAAATTTCCAATTTGTTGGCTCTACTGAAACAGTCCGTGTGGTCTAAGAGCGCAACTTCTTGGTTTAGTACCGGTAGCATTTTTACAAAGTGTAGCCTCATATTTACAATCCTATCGCTTTTTCTTGAGTAAAACAGGACATTGATCATTGAACTGCGTCGTTTCCGTAAAACGGTTAAAGCTGTGCGGTCTCTAGTTGCATTCGCATTGCAGGCTTTCTTCTTTTCTGTAGAATCTCGCGTTATAGTTAGGCTTGTGACTCAAAAGATAGCAAACCGATGTGGTAAAAGTAAGGGTACACTGCGGAAATACGCGTACCAGTAGTACGTGAACTATTCAGGTATTAGTACTATTTTTCTCCGATATCCAGTTGTTTGCCTATCAGCTGTTGCAAAAGAGTTTCGTTTAGTCTTGCACACAACAAATGTTATTGCTGTAGTTTACTGGCGCTACACAAACACATAACCTTAATGCTGAACAAAATATACACGTTGAGAAAAAAAAATGTTAACTTCCAAACCAGTCAAAAGAGCTTCATCAGACAAACAGGGTAACCAATTGCCGTCCGCTACACTTACCTTTTCGTGAGTTTGTTTGGCACGTCACCAAATAACTCAAAATTTTCAACGCTAAATTTTTCCTCGGGTAACTCGCGCCTTGAAATAAGTTGTCGAAGCTGAAAGCAACAAGCCAGTGTTCAAAATCCTGAAAATGTAATAAGAAATTAGGAAATGCTGATAAAAAAAACAACTAAATTTTAATTGCTCAAGTCAGTCCAAATGTTGTAATCTCTGCGTAATGTGACTAAACAGTCACAAAAGTTAACCGTAAAAAAAATTACGATTATAAATGTCTGAAACCCCTAATGGCCACGTGAAATCAAACGCTTTACCTACCACAAAAGAGTGGCTTTGGCTAAACATCATATTACAAATATAATAACGTTCTTACAGTGTACTGATCAATGAAAGCTTGACATTCCGCCTTCGATCCATGCTTTCCTTTGTGCAAAGATTCCAAATTGAGCGACATTCTATGCAAAAACTGTAAAAAGCGGTTGTTTCAATCATCTCTTTCGACCAGGTGTAATTTTTAGGATTATTTAAAAAACTTTACGACCCATGAACATTTTTCTTCCTTTTTAGTATAATAGATATAAAAATGGCAAGTAAATAAGTTTATTTTTTAAATCAAAGCAAAAATATTGGAAAATATACCAAAAAACTTGTACAGGATATTGCCATCACCAATCATACTTTCCTTTTGGGTCTTTACTGTAATTTCTGCAAAACAATGTCTCATATTATTTACCTTTTGTATTGTATTTAGTAGCTGCTGCCTAAACGCAGGACACTGGCAGGTCATATTGTAGGGCAGGGCATATTTGATCAAATTCAAATCAGCGTTTGCTATTAATGCAGTAGGTTTCCAGCTCTCGCAAAACAAGCAAAATGCATCTAGCCGTACCTAATAAGCAGCACATTAATTTCATTTATACATGCAGTTAACATTGTAAATACTAACAAGCCGACATTGAAGAAAAATAGTGGACTCAAAAGTATTGCACAATTTTGCAATTTTTAGTGTTTTACAATCGGACCCGCTTTTTTAAAATACATCAATAAGACGAGAACGTGAAAGCAGTTGTGTCTCCCTTCCCCTAAATGGGTTCCCCCAATAATTCAACGACTCTATACAAGTAGTTGTGGTAAAGCATTTACCCAAGCTTGACCAAAAAAACTTTAAATTCGCATTAAGTATTCAGTCGCAAAGCTAATTATATGTACCTGATTGTCTTGATGCACGAGAGCAGATTTGATGACATCTTTATTGAAATTCGAAACGTTCTCATTATCTGAGGTTTTCGCTAGCGTTTTCTAAAAATAATTGCAGTGGCTTTATCGGAGAAACAAGAATCAGAACAGTGACTGAAGTTCGTGGAGCTTCAACTCCCCACTTCAAATCATAAGTAATTTGTATTTAATAAGCGTTTAGAAAATCATGGAATAATTTTGGAAACTCTACTGAATTAATTCATGTTTCGAGGAACTTCAATCTCTCCACGAGTTCCAGTAGTAAGCAAAGAGCGGAAAAATTATGATATGCTAATCTATGGCTACCAAATACTTCATTACTTCACTAAATATTTCATCTTGGTAAGTTTGTTAAACATTTTACAACTAAAGAGAACGAAGCAAATGTCATACCTGCATTAGGCCCAGTCTTTGAGCTGGTTTCAGACATAAAATTAAACAACTCAAAAAATTCGACTTTTCTTTGTGAATTCTCTGATCTTCTTCTTTTAAACACGACACCAAATAATTCACAGATGGAGCACCATAGAGTTTCAGCAACTTTACAATAGTGTACTGCAAATATATCCCCTTAGAAAACAGTAGCAAACGGAACACTATCACTAAGATACTAGATTAGACGTACGAGTTTTTGATGCTACTGTGAGCTGCTAGCTAATATTTACGCACTTATATCTATTCTCTGCTCTCTGATACCTTTAACTACGCCTTAAGAAACATAAAATCCATAAAGGTTATCGCATATGGCGAACAAATGAATGGTAAAGTAAACAATTGGCTAATTTATTGAACTTAATAAATTACTGGACCAGCTCGTAAATCAAAACGTGAAATCGAGAAACGAGAAGCACATATGACTTCTCTTTCATTTTCTGCTAATTCAGCAACAGTTAATTAAATTCTAACAAATTTAAATGTCATCTCTGGAGGGGAAATCTGAGGTTAAAACCTGGTGCCGGTTAAATTGGAGACAAAATTGCCAACGGCTCGCCACCGCTGCGACATTATATCGAAAAACGTAGCTCATACGTAATGGCGCAGAAATGGGGTCCAGCCAAATCGTTATATACTAAGCGTATTATTTTAGATTCCTCTTACAGGTTTATTGTTGCAGGTCTACTATGAACTTGTAGTCTGCTACTGCTAGCCAAGGCAAACCTCTACTCATGACATAACATAATTCTCTAGCCTCAGGAATCTTTTCTGCTCATACAGAAACACAAAACTCGCATATAGTTTGATTGTACTTACGTCAACTAAAAGGCGTGATTGGTGAACATTGCAATTAAGCAAATAGCTCAAAGCAGGTCTAAGCCAGTAATCCATAAAAGCATGATCACTTATAACATTCTGATTCGACTTTGGATATTGATCTCCATACATTTGAGCATATTGTAGGTATAACTGAGATGCATAGGGCGCTAACGATTGACTGACACAAGCTAAAAAGACAAAGAGTGTACAGCCATTAATGAAAACGTTTTCCTGGGGCTTGGCACTCCTATGGTATAATTAGGCAGGTTCTGTCGCACGAGCTTCTCTTAAGATTGGGATTCGACAAAACAAGGGGTGAAATGGGGCTGCAATTAACTAATTTGTCGGTATGTTGACTCAAAAACATATCGCATTGGCAAAGATTATTAGCGGTGATTTATGACAGAATTGTGAGAACACCCAAACTCAATCTCTGAAATAGAAAAGGGAAACCGTTCACAACGCCCGATTACGCAATTATTAAATCTTTGGTTGTAACTCTACCCACACGTTATAGCCAGGTCAATTTGAAGGCTGAATTGTGCTAGATGCGAATGTACAATGATAACAATGGTCATTTTGTGAATTGACCAAGTTCACTAACCTTTTTTACAATTTATCTATCGGGTACATACTGGAACAGCGCCAAAAACCAAGGAAGATTGTCAGCCTCCGCCAAGTTAATACTAAATATTATTTACAAAATATCTATGAAAGAAAAGACACTAGCACGTACGTACCTACTAACATTTTTTCAATCAAATTTAAATCTTGATTCAAAATGAAGTCGATATCCACAAAAGCAGCAGAGCACAGAAGGAAGATGTACACAGGTCTTTTGTGCCAATCCCAAGCAAAGGCATTGCTTATCAGTTGCCGAGAAAAACAAACAAGCTCTAAAAATACAGATGTGTAATTGTACAGCGATCGTGCAATTATATTTCACAAGTTGTCTGTATTGTCTTCTGCATTGTTTAAAAGTCAAACATTGTGTGGATGATTCCTTTTCCTGGCTGTACACACTGTCTAAGTGTTCACTTATAGTTGCCACAAGTTATTCAAAAACCAGGAAGTTTAAAAAGAGGAGGCTTTCAATCAAGCCAAGCGGCGAAAGGGTGGCATGATTAGCACTTCAACTTTCTACGTGACAATTTACGCAAAAGTGAAACAGAATATGAAAGCGAAAACCAAAATACAGGACACAATGTATTGCATGGATGGTCAATCATTGTAAAACGTTGGCGACTGTATACCAAATTTTGCAGGCAAGCGAAAGAATTTTTTCTACATACCTTTACTTGAATCGTTGCTTCCACATATTGTCAATAAGTTCACCATAATATCTTTCGCTTGGTGGCGTATTACATCAACTGGATGATCTAAAGCGGCAGTCGCATAAAATTGTATGGTTTTGAGTTGATGAAAAACGCTTTCGGAATCATATTTGCGATCAAGTTTAACAAAATTTCTAAAAAAAAACAGCACATATTAAATGATGTAGCTGAGTTATGTACTTACTTCTTATTGTAAAACGTACTTTCCAAGGCATTTTTGACCTGCAGAAAAGGGCAAGAGTGTTCTTCGACGAAGAAACTTATTGAATTTTTATTAATCCAATGATAATGAATATTGAGCAAGAACCAAGCAAACTTACTTCAATGTTGCTGTCCACTGTACAACGCATTTCGCTAGAGCAACTTGGTCAGGAACACACTTGACCCTAAAAAATCAACCAACATACTGTTTTAGTGCTGGGAAACTAAAGCATTTACTTTTTTCTAGTAACTCAGAATTGTTTTCCGTTCGAATATGCTCCTACTAAATTTTTTGAACTTTCAGGCGCTGCTGTTCGTCAGACAAAAACTACTGCTATGCATATGAAGTAAAATGGCATTACCTTTTTGTCAATGCCATTAATTGGTTAAATATACGATCAATAAAAGCCATAATGTCTTTTGAAGTTCTTGTTGAATCTTCACTTATTCCATTACTAAGTGAATTAGGTTCACTTTTTGGTCCAGAGCAACCATTTCGCTTCAAGATATTGGTGTTTAAATACACCAAGCAACCATTGCACAAGCCAATATTAACACCATCACAAAGTTCTTCGTTTTCGTTGCCATTCAATTTCAACATTTCTTCAAGCTAAAAAGCAATCGAACATTGTAATTGACTGCGCAAACCCTCAAAAAAGATGATTATCGATCTAAATAATAGCTTTTCACGAAAGTCTGCCTTCCAGCGGCTTTCAGCTCAAAATTTGCTGTTTACTACGTTCATTGCAATAATGGAGCAATACGATATTCAAACTAACGTTCAGAGTTGTAAGTCGGGTCGGGCTTTTCGGGTCCGGTTCGGGCCTAAAGATGACAAAAATTTTGGGCTTAATTCGAGCCTGAGACGTGGATTTTGTTTTAGGTGTACAAAAACACAATCAAAATAACTTGGCAACATTGCTAAATTTTTCAGACCTAATTTAACTTTTGGGTTTGTTCGGGCACAATTTGGGCTTATATTTTCGGGTTCCGGCCGGGTTCAGGCCTGAACTAGTCGACCCGTTTATAACTCTGCTAACGTTAAACGCTGTAGAAGATTAGTTTTCACCGCTCTGAGGCTAACGCATAATACGACGGTAATATGCAGCATGAACGTCTAACGTAATAGTGTGTTCCCGAAAGCGGAATAAGTCGAAATGAACGGACAAATTTCTTCAAGGACCTCGATCAAAGTTAGCATCTCTGGACTAAGGCGAATAGGATTGAGGATAGCATTCTAGCTCAAGAATCATATCGTGGGTAGCCCAAATGAACTGCAACCACACACTTCGACCATGTTGGTGAGACGTTTCATCTAAAAGCTCGCACGCCACCCCAAGCTATCGCAGAATATGGAACATTTTAAAAACGGTAGAAATAATGTCATTATATACCGATTTAGTCGGTTTGGTTTTGTATCGTAAACTAAAGTACTGTTGTAGATTATTTACAAACCAGAAAGATTGGATTCATTCCAAAGCGCTTTTTAACTAGCAAACAATGAAGAAAGCCAGCAGCGTTCCAACATTCCCAACCGAGGTTATCTGAAACATAATTGAACTTTAGCGTGACGTTTGTATATTGCCCAAGACTCGCGCAGCCACTTCTTCTCCTTTTGATGAAAAAGGGTGCAAAGAACAAAAATTCAACAACCAAAACAACTTTAAGAGTTTTTGCGATCTTTACAAAAGCTTAAGGTCTTCCGAAAATGCAATTCTTGCAGCTAACTCGTTACACGCTTCCACGCAACACAGCAACCAGCATCGTAGCCAAGGGTGGCGGGCTATTGCCTTAGTCGACCAAATTGTCGGCAGGCTATTGTCGACCAAAATGCAGATTAAGAAAAATACCTTGTTTTCAGCACTTCTGAGACTGTATTTTGCACTGAAATGGACTCAAAAGGAATTTAAAGCATTTATTTAAAAGGGGGGGGGGGAGGCTAGGGGCTAATTTGTAAATAAAAACTTTTAAAAATGGCCAAAAAATAAGCAATTAAATTTGATCGCTTGTTGAAAAACGCTGAGCACACGTTTCATCCAAAAAAATATAAGCTCAGGAATAGGGGGGGGGGGGCTATTTAGTATTAGTTAATATCCAGTCACTTCTCTCAAGTCTTGTTCCATTAGCCTCCCCTCTTCCCCGATTATCTTTCGTTGTAACACATAGACAAAATAGATTGTTGCTTGTGAGTTTTATACTTTTATTGCGCAATAGGATTTTTTGATTTACCAGCTTGTTAATCACAGAAGTAGAGAACTGAAATTTTACCATTAGCCACCTCCCACATAAGCCATTTATGCAACCAGTTAAATTATGTTTTTTGCACTGCTAATTCTATGCCACGTTATAAACGCATTAATGTTTATTAAAATAGGCCTAAAATTAAGTTATCTATGCAAAAACATGCAAAATTTTCGAGTGCTAGGGGAGCCGTCCCCAGACCCCTGAAATAGCCCCTCATTGCATATTTTTGGCTACGCACCTGACAGCAACTCGACAAACATACAAAAATTGTTATTTTGCATCAACAATAAGAGGAACCGGACAACAAATAAATAGCAGGATAGCAAACTCGGGTTATCAAGCATATGCATTCATTTACTTCAAGGGGCCGGTCCAGCGAGGTTCAATAAGGATTTCTGGTTATGCATGAGAAGATATGACCACTCCCAAGTGAGAACTGCTAGACAGCTACTGTAGCAATTGTTGAAGGGAGCAAATGCTCCCAGCAAACAATCAAAAATCGAGAAAGTAGAAGATCTAATGTATTACGTTAAATCTGCATCAAATCTCAGAAGAATGACTGCAGATCAAAAATCGAGTTTGAAAATCACCAAAAACCAAAACAAAAAGTGGTACCTTGCTTCAAACAGAACGAAATTTCATTCAGTAAAGTTTGAATAAGAGTAGAGTTTTCATCCTGTGCACCATTAGGCTGAGAGATAAATTGTGAGCGATGCTCCTGCTGTATTAAAACTGTAGCACATTTGATGTCGTTACATAGATTACGAATACATTGCGCCAGATTTTCGCCAACGGTTTTGCCACATTCTTCAAAATCATTCCGATGCAACTTTAAGACATTAGCAACATACTGCAAACCTAAACCAAAAAAAGTCATAGAATTTAAATTCAACAACCTATTATCAATGCAAATAAAAAGCATAATGACTATGCGTCGCATAACTAGGTATAACACTTGGAAATTTTGGAGTTTTTTCTTTGTTTGCATCAACCAAATGACCTTGCATTGAATAAACAAACCAAAATACACTGTACAACCAACTTTATTAAAGGGCATTTAGGTCGAAAATTTTTTAGCTTAGCTTTCTCTCAAAAATTTTTGACAGATTTGAAAACTGACTTCACCAAATTTGAGCTTTCTTCGGCATTCCGTTTTCAAGATATGACAATATTTATTTCCCCTAAGAAATTTTGTCAGGGTTGCCAAGTAAAAACAAAATTGCAAAAAGTTACTTCATGTTCGTAACTTTCAAAAAGTGTTTTTGGCAGTGTTGTTGTCAAAACAAAGGAAGGGTCAGAATTGCAAATTAGCTGCTTTTTCAGTAAATTCATGCCGTGTTTCCCGAAGGTAAACTTCCGTTACAATACTGGTAAAATGGCAACGCTGAAATACAATTATTGTAAACTTTGAACTGCCATATCTTGAAAGCGGCAAAACGCAGAAGTTTAACCTTGGTGAGAATGCATTTTAGGCTTTTGTCAACATTTTGGTCAAAAGTGAAAAACTTGACATGAATGCCGATTTAAGGCTACTGCAGCCAAAACAGCAGGTCTATATTTTGCTGTTTTTATGTTTTGGTTTGGCCAGACTGTCAATTTTTTGTGGGAGTTCTGACTACTGAGCCACATTTTTTTACAAATCGAAAAAAATACAACAAACTAATACCTCTTTGGAGGATTGGAGAGGAAATATTGGGAAAAAAATTTTGAAAAATATGCTCTAACGTTTGGATGACGTGGGGTTCTGGTAAATCCACAGCATGGCGGCACTCCAAAACTTCTACTAACATTTCATGGAGTTCAAATGCAACATTACTCTCTTTCCAAATTGAATTTTGCAATAACCTAAGAATAAAACATTGAAAAACACCATTTTTAAATTCATAATTGCACTAGCAATTTTCCTCCTTTTCACTGACTGTGTCGCTGTTTCTTTTAAGGTCAACACAACAAGCATAATGTTAATTATGAAACTGTTTTTGTTTCCTTGAAAAGGTGGCAAATCTGACCATTTCAGTATCATTCAAAAATGTCTAAAAAAATGTTATTTTAAAAATTGCAGCAGGCAGTTTGCAAATCAAAAGCTATAAATTGAGTTCAATTCTAAGTCTGGCTTTGCACTAAGTTATGAGTTAGTTACATATCATGAGTTCTGAAAAATTATTATTCCACATTATATTGCACCTTTACCTGGAGAACAGAGCTTTGTAAGGATATTTGACACAACAAAATAAATACAATTCACAAAGTAGTTTCAATAGATCAGTGTGGGAGCTTAATTCATCATTTTTTGTCAGGTCTTGATTAATCTGCAAATGAAAAGTTTAATTTATTTTCAACTGCAACAATTTCATAAATTTTAGTTAATCTGTAAAAAAGAGCTTGAAGCATTTTATGTCAACATTGTTCTATGCAAAGCTTGTAGCACCATTTATTGCTTTTTCAATAATTGCAAAACTATTGTTATTATTTTACAAATTATGAAACTGTTATTATTGCAGAAAAGATTCTAGTGCAAGAACCCCAGCAAGCAACTTTTTTCAGCTAAAATAAAACTTGTTTCCTATTTGAAAAGTACGTAGGGATGGGCATTTCAGAATAGTTGGCTATTCCAGAATCACTTGGAATAGCTAAAACCGAATCCAGAATACCGAATCCTATTCTGGTTTAAATTAACTTAATTTGCTGAAAAAGAGAACAACCAGTTAACTACCACCGATATCCAGAAAAAATTTATTCAACAATTTGCTTAATAAAAGCAGCACTTTATTGCAGTGCATGGCATTGAGTGCTTCTAAATGTTCACCACTTAGTTGCATTCTAAATATGCTTACAGTCAAGCTGCGCTAGAGAAACACCTTTCGAAAGAAGTTGATGTTGCAGGAATGCAAAACTATTTTGAAACAAGTTGGTTAAAATGAGGAAGTTGAAAATTTGTGGACCACCATTTCATGTGTCTAGCTTGAAAGGCTCAAAGTTTGAATTTTTGAGGGCCCTGTTTGGGGAGAACTTTTCTTCATATTTGCCTACCTTGAAAATTTCATGTGTCTAGCATGATTGGTTAAAAATTTTAAATTTTGGCAGCCCCGTTTGGGGGTCCTCCATTTTGGAATTTCCAAATTTTGTCAAATTTTATCTTCCCTTTATATTTACGTACCTTAAAATTTTCATGTGTTTAGCTTGAAAGGTAAAAAATTTAAATTTTGGGGGGCCTGTTTGGGGAAAACCCCCATCTTAGCACCCCCAATTTTTGTTAGGTTTAGTTGATTTTTAATATCTACCCATTCCGAAAATTTGATCCATCAAGCTCAAACAGTTAAAAAGTTCAAAATTTTGGAGCATTCGATTGAGAAAAATTTCCCAATCTGGCACTCCCGATTTCTGTCGCAAAAAGGTCCTCTCTGATATCTTTAATTGTTCAAACTTTGAATACAGTGCATTTTGCAGTTTAAAAGTAGATAGCGGTAAAAAAAAAGAAAAAAAGTAAGAAAAAAGATGCAAAACAAGAAAAACAGTATTTAAGTTGGGGTAAACAAACATAACCAAAAGAAAGGTGGTTGATAGTTTGCTCAAAAATCACAAACCATTTTTCATCAATACATTTATAACCGAGATATATTGGTTCAAATTTGTCAACTTTTTGCATATTTTCAGCCTGTAAAATTTTGGTCACGTGACCGGGCGCTCCCAAACTCAGTTTGCATTAAGCGTTTATAAGCACCCACATTGTGTTTAAATTTCAGCTTAGCACGTCAAGTGGTTTTTGAGTTGCAGGCGAATTAATAAATTTTTAAGCCAATAATCGGAGTTTTTTTATGTTTTTGCATTTCAGTTTGCGATCACAGTATTTAGGATCCCCAAAATTGGCACACCTGATGCTTTCGTTAATCTTATGTTGAGTCCAAATTTCAACTTTCTAAGTTTAATCGTTTGCTAGTTATAAGCAAATCAATCCTCATATGCTAAAGTACGCAAACAAAAGCAAAAACATGCACGCAAAGTCCCAATTACAGAGCAAATGGCTCACTTTTATGTGACAATTAACTGCAAACAATTTTCGCCAATGTAATTGCGCTGACTTAAAACCTGTTCCAGTTATTCGGTTTATATTTCAATTTGGATTCTGGATAGTTTGAGATTCGGATCCTTCTTGATTTGGTATTCTGAAATGCTCATCCCTAAAAGTAGGTCACTTCAAGCAAACAGTTTTCAACTAATTCTAGCATAACAATATATGCTACATCTCTAAGTTATTGCCTTGGCAATATATGGCAATTGCAACAAAACTAACCGATTTTAAAATTTTCACCATTTCACCAGTTGTTTCACATGATCCTTTAACAACACAAAATAATTTTCTTAAACTTTGACCAAAATTTGATGACTTTTCAAGGTATTCAAACTCATCGCAAATTTTTTCTGAAATGAAAAAATTAAATTATTTTTTTAAATGTCATACTTTAACATCATGGATTAGGCTACTTTTGAATTAGACTACTTTTGAAAAACTTTACAACACAAGATTGGGATTTTAAACAAAGAAGTCATGTAGCACTTCTGAAATGCCGACAGGTTTATGTTGCTAACACAAATCAAGTAAGTAAGTACATTTATGCTTGGACTTAGCCATAATATCTATGATCAAAAAATAATAAACTGTATTGATCGGAAATAATACGGTACGATCAAAAAATATATTACTAAATCGTATACAATCTCTGAGTCCAAGGAGCACCAAACAACCATGAGGTATATTAGTCAATGTGCTCCTTGTCCTCGTCATTTCTACTATGATTTAAAAGCATTAATTTTTCAAAAATAAAATTATTATTAATGTAAGCTGAGCAGTTAACGCACAGCAGAAATAGAACAACAAAAAAACCAACAGAAATAGGAAGAGGCTTGGCGAATGTTCTATTCACGCAGACATTTCAAAATAAAGCCTAAAAAAACTAACCCTACACCCTAACCCAAAGCCTAACCTAAACCCTAACCCAAACCTATAAGTGTAACAAATAAAAATAAAAATTTCTGAAAATGAGTGACATCACTGGAATCTTTGTTTATTTAACCGCTCATGTTCCATTCACCAAGTCACTTCAACAGAAATAATCAAAAACACACTTGAATTACACATTACTAGTAAAAAAAAATATTTTAAATTAAATTAAGCATTCATACATACACAAATAATATAAGAAAGAGCTTAAACATCCAACTACTGACTCTATAGTCATTTGGGTAAAAACCATACCAGCAGTTTGCTAGTCTGTACTTTGTCATCAAAATACCATTGCCAAACTTCAAACTTTAGGATTTGTGCATTTCAATCACTGATCACTGGTACTAGACAGAGTATAGATATCTATCTTGAGTACCTATGTCAGATATCAGGATCTTGATCATTTAATTCTTATGCTTAAAAGATTGCGCAGTAAGCACACTAGTCAGGCTACAGTAATCCCACTCAATTATCAAATCTGTATTTACTTTACAGACAATAGCATTGCCAATGCAGCACCTATAGCACTGGCATTGGTGATAAAAGAAAAAAAAATTCTCACTACTTACGCTAGGTAATGGCTAAGGTAAGCTTACTAGCAGCATATCTGCTAAAGGTTAACACTCAGAAACTTACCAATGCAATCATTAAAGATCTTAGTTGCTTTAGGTGAAAAGCAAACCACTGTAATCTTTTCAGTAGAACCTTTCATTGCAAAATGTACCACATACTGCTGTATAGTGCTGATATATTTCCATACTATTGATGTCATTCCTGCTGGAAAATAACAGATACCGGTAAGTAAAGTCACCTTGTCATAGTGAGATAATTACAATATAGGCCTACGTCACACTGTTTATCTGTTGTTCAGTTATGGTAGCTGATTCACTGTTTAATGACTCTTAGATCTGAATTCTTAATTGCAAATTTCAGTCTACATATCTTACTATGTCTCATTCACAACATTACAAAGGCATTAGCAGTCTCAGGTTTGGTACTGGTATCCATTACAATTCTTTTAGTTTATTTATGATAGGCCTATGGAGTATAGTAATGGCCCCCAACATTAACACATTCAAGAACCGTTTAGACAAACTTTGTAAAACCATCTACTTAAGTTTGATCCAGATGCTAAAGTAAATAATAGTAAAAAATAAAATACTGTAAATAAAATTAAAAATTAAAGTCTTTGCTAGGTATAAACTACGGTAACATAAAGACAAAGCAAAGTCAGATGTTATAAAAACAGTAGCTGGCCTGGTGATTTTGTTTCTCTTGTGTACCATATTAATGTATTTTTCCTCTGCTGTCTTCTACTGAGTAGCCTATGCTATCTGGCCATGCAGATGTAGGTATCCACTGACATTGTGCATTGCATACCGGTAATTTTATTGTTGGCTGGTCAGTCAGTCAGTGGTGGAGTGGGTTTGTAGCATGCTGACCATTCACATTTTTACTTTTTAGTGGGAAGTTTTGGATGAAAAGCACTTTTGACTTGTGCTTAAGCTTAACTTCCTCAACATATTATTATTATTATATTAGATAAATTGGTCTAGGGGGAGACCTTACTCTGAACTGCCTAAGCCTACCATTTAAAATCTTAAAAAATAGGCCTAATGTCAATAAGCTACCACAGTAGTTTCTTTAAACTTAAAGGCGGTGAATCATCCAGCCAATTCCGGTGGTTTACAATAGCTAAAATTGAAGTATAATTTTTGATATTTTTTGTTTTGATTTTGGGGCTGCGGTTGCAAAGATATTCAACAAATACAAAAAGATGTCCACCCGAAAAAAGTTTTTGGAAACTCTGAGTTTTGATCTTCCCGCTAAACCACAGTTCTCTAAACTATTAGGCCTACTGTAATCTTATTAAACTATTAGGCCTAACTATCTCTAAACTATTAGGCCTAATAGTTTAGAGATAGTTAGGCCTAATTAAGCCTAAACTATTTAGAAATAAACTATCTCTAAACTATTAGGCCTACCACACAGTTCTCTTAACCATTAGGCCTACTGTGGTTTTGGCGGTAAGAACAAAACTCAGAGTTTCCAAAAACTTTTTTCGGGGGGACATCTTTTTGTATTTGTTGAATATCTTTGCAACCGCAGTCCCAAAATTAAAACAAAAAATATCAAAAATTAGAGTTCAATTTTAGCAATTGTAAACCACTGGAATTGGCTGGATGATTCACCGCCTTCAAGAACAAAATTTTTGTAAATAATAGAATACCGGTAAGTTTTATTAAACAGGTAATGTTACTGCATATTATTGGAACGACCGACGCTCACGTCGCGTGTTCCTTTGTTTTTACTCAGTATTCGGCCATTTTCCAACTAACAAGTGCGAAATTTCAGACTTTTGCTTACAACTCGAAAACGGTTAGGTCCTAGCTACATTTAATTTTGACAGCAGTTTGAGATTAATGAGTTGTATGTTTGTACCAAATTTCGAGGCAATAGGTTACGTGACTTTGGTTTTAGAACCCGAAAACCGCCCTGCAAGTTTGGAGTAAAAAGCGGTCTCAGTCAAAAACATATTTCCATAGGTAGTTTTCCATAGGTGGGCACAAGTCCGTTAATCGTTAATCCGTTAATAACGAAGCTAACTTTTTCATTTACTCGTTAATCCATTAAAAAGTTTTTTCATGTTACTGGACTAAATTAACTTCCGTTAAGTTCTGTTAACGGACTAAAGTAACTTCCGTTAAGTGCTGCTAACTTCCGTTAAGGGTTTTATCGTTAATATCTTGCACCATTCATTCATCGCATCGGTACAAACCAATTTGCACTGGTAACACTTGTTGCGTATTAGCACGAGTTTTATTTCCAAAAATTTTTCGATCGCAGCTTCGTTGTGCATTTGAACTTATTTTTATCTTGAAATTAGATTAGACTGCAAAATGTAACTTTCAAAACACAAAAAGACCACCATAGCAATAAATATTTTCTTGCAATCAGCTCAACAGCGTCAATACGTGTTCTAGAAGCGAGTGAATAAAACGAAATGAAAATTATACGCAAAATGTTAACGGATTAACAGACTTTATTAACTTCCGTTAATTAAAGCTGAAAATAATGGATTAACGTTAACGGAGGTGTGAAGTTGGTTAACGGACTAGTGGTTAACGAAGCTAACGTTTTGCATTAACTTGCCCACCTATGCATATTTCATATATATTTCATATGGTTGCATGTCTTAAGATACCCTTTCATCCCAACACACCCACTTTTGGCCGCGATGAGGTTCATTTCTTTTTTTTCCTTTTTTTTCTTCCTGATTTTTTACGCTCTTCTTCTCCTAAACCACACAACATCGAAATCTAATTTTTGTGTAAAGTTGTTGAGCTGCAAACGCAATTTTTTCTCCCAAAATTTTTTGGGGCAACTTCACCGAAACCCCCCCAAAATGGGGCCCCAAAAATCAATTTTTTGAATGGCTTAACTTAGGGGGCCTGTTTGGTTTGATATCAGCAGATGTTCAACAGACAAATATTTTGAAATAGTTTGGGGGTGCCATCCCCCCCGGGATCCCCCAAATGGACCCCCAAAAATCAATGTTTTGAACAGCTCAAGCTAGGGTGCCGTAGTGTTTTATGATATCAGAAGACATTTAGCCAACAAATATTTTGACTCTACTTTTCTGGAGGTTCCACTATCAGATATTTTTTAATAATTGCTGATTTTATGGTACGTACACAAAAAGTATTTTTGAGCGTCACAGCATTAGCTACGCGTCGGTCGTTCACTGGGTTTGCTGGCAAACTCCCATCTAGTTTACTGGTAGGCCTATAGAATGTTACAGCACTGTAGTGTATCCGCTAATAAAAAAATAAACAGTAGCCTACCGGTATGCGAAATTTTTTTTTCTACCATGGTTTTGCAGATTTATTACGTCACATCCGCATCCTATCCATACTCCGCGCTCACTTTGGCTTGATCCGCTGTATTCACAGGCAAATTAATGCAAGAGGTAGGTTAGCTTATAGGTTAGTGATCACAGGCATATACGCCTAATATATGTTAGCGTATCTAGTTAGCCTAGTATCTAGATAGCGTCTGACAAGTTGTTGTAAGCATCACGGTTAAGCTGTTGACTCGAGTCTGAGCAATTGTTGCTATATTAGGCCTACTAGATACTGGTATAAAATTTAAATAATAGCCTAATATCATACCAGGGATGTCTAATGTGATGGTAGTCAGATAACGATGATGTTAGTGCAATTCAAAGTTTTAATCATGTTATGTATATTTACTTACTATTCGTAAATGGCAGATAATAGCCAAATAGTTGATTTTTTGATACAGAATAGACTAGCTTACAGTAAACAGCGTCACTCTTGCATTCAGTTAATGTTAGTCAGTCGATTCATCTGTTCGATGGTCAGAGTAACTACCGTAGTAAGTAAATTAAATTTCTCCTAAGTCTAAACAAATAGCTTCTGGATTTTGGTAGGTCTCAGTAAGCATAGTAGCCTAGGTGAGGTATGCATAGGTGGGCACAAGTCCTTTAATCGTTAATCCGTTAATAACGAAGCTAACTTTTTTATTAACTTGTTAATCCGTTAAAAAGTTTTTTCATGTTAACGGATTAAATTAACTTCCGTTAAGTGCTGCTAACGGACTAAAGTAACTTCCGTTAAGTTTTGTTAACTTCCGTTAAGGTTTTATTTGTATCTTGCACCATTCATTCATCGTACCGGTACACACCAGTTTGCTCTGGTAACACTTGTTGCATATTAGCATGAGTTTTATAGAAGAAAGCAAAGAAAGGAGCTCTTTTTTGAGGCAAATAATAATCTGCAGCCTCAGAGGTCTATTAGTTATTGCTGTTCCCAATTTCCAAAGATTTTCAGGTCGCAGCTTCGATTGTGCATTCGAACTTGTTTTTATCGTAAAATTAGATTAGACTGTAAAATGTAACTACCAAAACACAAAAAGACCACCAGAGCAATAAATTTTTTCTTACAATCAGCTCAACAGCGTCAATACATGTTCTAGAAGCGAGTGAATAAAAAAAAAATGTAAATTACCCTCAAAATGTTAACGGATTAACAGACTTTATTAACTTCCGTTAATCTAAGCTGAAAATAATGAATTAACGTTAACGGAAGTGTGATGTTTGTTAACAAACTAGTGGTTAACAAAGCTAACGTCTTGCATTAACTTGCCCACCTATGGAGGTATGATATAGCCATACAGTAGTAAGGGGTTAGGTTGAGAGTTCACTATTCAGTTCAGGGTTACCGGTTAACGTTGGCGTACTTACCGATTCTGTGCTATGCCAACTACACCATCCTTGAGATATTATACTTCGCTCTCGGTTTTGGCTTGATGTGCACTGTTAACATCAAAATGTTAAGAAGACCTAGGGCTATGTCAGATGTGTAGGGTAGGTTTATTTTGCTGTTTACATATTTTAAGGTGTTGAGCCTGAGTTAATTGTGGCAATTTCTTGATAGTGTAGACAATGGTAACGCCAAATTTACTACTGGTACTAGCTACTTCTACTGGTACATCTCAGATTAAGTAGCCTAAATCGTTTGTCTCTAACCTGCTCATAGAAAGTTTAGTACCCTAATTTTTTTACACAATAGGTATTAGATTGTTGAACTTAAGAAATGTTCACATGTTGTACTCTATGATTATTCAACATACAAAATTGTGTTGCAGGCATAAAATGTTACCCAGCATAGTATACAAGTAGATCAATTTTTTGATATGCCCATGTTGTAGTCTATTTTATTTTTAAAACGTAGGTATGTTCTGTTGTGGTGATCTGTGGTAACCAGTCCAAACCATTTGCAATTAATATAGATTCCTGTTCTTACCATTAGTATGTGACCTATGAAGACGGAAAATTGCATTTCTTGTGTAGAGTGTGGGCAGGCAATGATATCCTGTACAATTTATTGGCAAGAAAAAAATACTGATTGTGTACATGCTTAACAGTAAACAAAGAAGCTATAAGGTTTGTTTGCCAAAGTTTCAAGAAGTATCAAGCATCCAGCATCTGTACTACATTTCAAGGATTCTTCCAATCATCTTTTGTATTTGTGCTTACTTTTCAGTCAAAGCCTACTAACAATCGAATTTGAAAAACATGACTGCTCTAACACTTCAGAGTTTTGGTCATAGCAGTTCAAAAGAAGCCTTGTATGCAATCTTAAATTGATTTTTTGTGGAATTGTGAACATGGACTAATGAAAACTTTGGTTTTACCAACTGGATAGTGCATCAGTATACCAATACAGAGTTTGCAGCTTATGCAATAGTGATATACTGTATGGATTGGGTTTGTTTCAGCTGGTAGGTAGGTGTTGTTTTTAGGTAGCAAAGTTCATATTTAGTCCTTTAATACATACCGGTATTTAACAATTTAGCGTATTATATAGGCAGAGGCTGCTGTTACGTTAGGTAAGAAAAAGAAAATCGCTATTTTAACCCTAACCCCAACCCTAAACCTAACTTTAACCCTAGGTCTAACCCTAACGATAATCCTAACCCAAACTCAAAATCTAACCCAAACCCTAACGATAATTTAAAAAACAAAAAAGAGTAAATGAGCACTTACTCTTTACTCTCTTATTCTCTTCATGGGCGTTACATAACGTAATGCTAGCCACTTCGTATTATATATTATGTCTTATTAACAAAATAATGGGATTTAAATTGCATCATGGTTTGAAAGCGTTCGCAGTTTTTTACTGTTAGAATGGTCTTGAAACAGTAGTTAATTTGTTGAGGTATATGATCAATGACTGCTTATTTACATACCTAAAAGAGATTTACTTGGAAACTTTGAGGTTGATCAAATAGCAAATTACTGAATGGTTTATGATGCAAAAAGTATCAAAGTCACCCTTAATCACAAATTGCAGAAAAGGACCACAGAAAAAAATCTGGTATATAAAGTCTTTTCCAATTCAACCTAGTTTGTTTTTTTAGTGGGATTTCCCAAGCATGACGTTCTTGTTAGAGCACTGTTGAATCGAATGCTGACATCTTGATTTGGTCTTCTTGGAAATTTTTGGTGGCATTCCTGCTCCATGCACTCTTCTACCCCGGCTGATATTTGATCTTCTTGCTGGAGTTGTTCCAGAAATGGGAATCTGAATTGAGGTAGATAACCTATGTTGCGTTGATGTTTATTGTGCATACTTTGGTTTTATTTTTGAAACAGTTGTAGCCAGAGATGGCTTTTGTTAAACGTGTACAGTGCAGTATTAAATTGAGAATCTGCAGTGATTTTGTGAAAGTTATTAATAAATGACTGTAATGCTGGTCCATGATATTGAAGGTTTGTCTTGCACTTTTCAATTACCGGTATGGTCTGAAAGCAGTGTGAGGCATGATTGAGCAGGTCTTAATGCACGACATTAGTATCTGTCTTTGCTTGTAGATACTGAAGGAAGACTGTTAACAAGGCATTTCATCAAACTAAAAAGTTCTTAACCTTTTTGATTTTGTTATTAAACACACTTGATTGATTGTATAGTCATTGAAAAGATTATATGTATCAAAGGTGCGTTTAGACCGGAAACAGCAAAATGCCTAAATTGCACTTTTGCAATGTTTGCTAGTCTTCATGGGGGACATACGCAACAATTTGTGAACGCTGATGTAAACAAACATTCACCAACTTAAATCTTTTATTTAATTGTTGTATTATGCAGAAGTGTGTAATGAGTTGGCGGGCCCATCTTTGCATCATTGAGCCTGGACAATGCACCCTTCAAAGAAATGTTGCACAGATGGCAAGTGGTTGGCAACACTGTGCCAATTTCACTGACCCAAGATTTGAACCTCAGACCTCACGCTCCAGAGACGAATGCGTTAGCGTTCGATTAACTAGCATCAGCAAATAGTCCCCAAAGTAGCTTTGCATCAAGTCTAACTGCCAATTTGCTGTGCTTATTTGTATTGTAACTTTTAGTTGATCAGCTATAGATCACACATACTAAAGAGACATTCTAATTTATGTAATGGTGACAGAATTAGTGTCGCAGTAATACATACTTACTGATATTTGGTAATTTTTTTTGGCAGTTTATGCTGGTATGAAAAGTTATGCTGTGGTGTGAAAAGAATTCTATGAATGATGATTTCACTGGAAATTTTTAAGTTAAAGTGAGTGAAATAAAAATTTTCATTATTCATCTTTGCATTTTTTGTTTGCCTTTTTTAAGATCATGAAGAAAGTAGGTCAACAAGCTCACATGGTCTTATGTCTGTCCTGCGTTGAAAAACTGCTGCGACTTTGAAGCCAGTATATGTCTGTGGTTGTTTCGGGCATGGGTTGGAATCCCTTCTGTAGGCATTTTTCTAACAATCAGAGGCTGATTCAGATTGTGACTTAATATGTCTTATTTTCGTGATTTTTTAAGGGTTAAGATTTGGGTTAGTTTTAGAGTGAGTTTTGGAGTAAGAATTTGAGTTTGGGTTAGATCTGGATCAAAATTAATAAAAAAGTAGACAAAAATTTCCAGTGAAAGAGTCTCGTCCGAAGAATCATTATTTGACTTAGGTTATTGATAGTGTTGTAATGCCATGCCAAACTATCCCCATCCAGTTTAAGTTTTTTTGTTTGGTTTCACCTAGAACTTTAGCTGAAATGGTATCAAATTAATGCTAACTTTGGCAAGGTTTCCTGGTTTGACGCTTGAATATATCTGCGTCAGTTGTTTCTTTTTCTTATTAGTTGTTTTTAGAGCTGAAGGTAAATCAGACTGCACTAATTATCTTCACCACTTTTTCAAAAAACAAACTTTAACTGCTTTTCAACCTCTAAAATTAGTTTTTGTTAGTCTTTTTCGAACTCTGTTTGCAATCCTTAACTGTTAAATGCAATGGAACATCGAAGTATACATTTTTACAACTCATTTTGTTTTTAGAGAAATCTGACCATGGGATCCAGCTTCGAAATACAACCGCTATTCGAAACATTACTTCAATTGCTTGCAAGACTCTGCAAATAAACATTTAACTGTCCAAGCATCATTTTTAAGATGTACAAAAAAAGAATTTTGGAACAGAGAAGTTTGTGAAAATCATCTAATACGAAATCTGATCCTTGTGCAACAAGACACTCATTAGCGTTTTTGATAAAACCATCTTCATAGTTACGATAACTCTTTGTATTATTCCTGGCAACAAAAGAGACATTAATTTTATGCCTACTTGTTTTACAATGGTGAATATTACATGCACTGTTTAATCAGTTAAATTTGTTTATTTATTTATTTAGTTTTAATAATTAATGTAATATGCTTTTCAAATTTTGCTGATTAATTTAGTTTGGTTTAGTTGCAGACAAATGCTGTGATTGAAGTATTCACTACGTCAGTATTTGTATCAGAATTCTTTATAGCAGCGTACCTATTAGATCGCACTTAATTTTTTTTTTTAAGTTTATTTTGCTAGTTAAGTATTCATAAGCAAAGCATAAATTAATATGTTTGAGTTTGAAGTGTTTAAATAATGTTGTGTGTTTTTTTTTCTGCAAGATTTCTTCCTTGTTCATAGAGTAAATGCTTTTGCATGTTGGCTTTACTTGCCCTTAACTTTTCATAGACTGTAAGGCTGTTTTTACACATCTGCGCTTGACAACCACCAGAAACAAAATTGTGAAATAATTTTTTTTAAGTTAACAAATATGTGAGTATTTGACTAATCGTTACTTGTTTTAAAGTAATTAATGCAGGCGTTGCGTAGACTAGATACCCATGCAAAAGTTCGTTATTAAGTTATGAGGATGTGGTTTTGAAATGACAAGAGCTTTTCTCAAAATAGCCATTGTGTCAGTCATAACAATGTTATGAGAAAGCGGGATACTAGCGCTAACATAACGCTTTTTATTGCTCTTGGTGACAACGATTTATCGCTTTAAAGGTTTTGTCACAAACCATTGTTATTCTGAGTAAAATGTTCATGCCTTCGAAGCAATTTCAATCAAAGCAATTCTCGAGTTTTGTACCACCAGTCTACGTTTCAAATATTACTACTCTACAATATTTAGATCTATGCGATTTCATAATTAAGTAGCATAAACGTTCTCGACCGAAGTGATGTTGCTTTAAATCTAGAATTTGATGAGAGGTTGTAGACTAGACGAACGCGTTTAATCTCTCTGGATGCGGATTCTAAATCTCGTTGCAATTATTAGTTTTCCCTTGGCATATTTTGTTATTCGCTTGATCGCGCTCCACAAAATTAAACTACAACAAAGATTAATAATGCAATTAGGAACAGGAATGTGGAAGCACCGCTTTGTTAATTGCTTCCACCTTCTTTACACGAACTTATGTTTTGATCTGAAATTGTTTCAGTCAACTTTTTTTTAGGATTTTTCAAAAACGGCTTATGTTCAGTATCATCTAGACAGACTCATGGAACAAAAATGTCGTTACTTTGTTTGTTTTTATTTATTTTTTTGGCTGCACGCCAGAGACATGCAATAAGACGCTTTTGCGTGGAGCCTATATGGCTCGAGGTTTTAGATTCAACATAAAAATAGCTTGTCTTTAATCATTTATGCTGCATATCTGTACATGGCTGTAGTTATGGGTGAAATGAATTTTCAACGGTCGGAGAATTTTTCTTAAAAATAACTCGTTTTTAGGTATGGTAAATTTCAACTTTAGTGGCAACGTCCATTTTCTGCACAGCAAAATAACCAACACTCATTAAGAAGCTTATTCTGCTTCGGGATATACTCTGATTATTAGAACAATCTCATAGTTACAGTCACCGTCGGTCAGTGGTGTAAAGTAACGAAATACTTGAGTAGATTACTCAAGTGGTTTTTTCCAGCAGCGAATATTTCTTGAGTAGTTTTTTAGTAGGTACTTTTTCTTGCTTACTTATAGACTGAAGTAACGCTATTTAAGTAGTATTTTGTATCAGAAAAGTACAAAGTACTGTAATTTTAAGTTAGAACCTCAAATTCGGCAGAACGATCGACTTTTCTACCGGCAATTGTTCGGTTCAGCCAAGTTAGTTGTCTTTTTCTCCTTTTGCGGATGGCTACTCTTGCGTCAGAGGTCAGACCACCACAGCGACTTTCACAATGCCTATTTTCTACGTGTGCGCTTACGTATCACATCCAGTCTGGCGAAAATTTGTTTAAGATGGTTTTAGTTTCACGTTCGTTGTTTGGTATCTGCCCTTCGCCTCATACTGGCATAGATGTTTGTTTATTCTATTAAAAGTAAATCATGAAAGAGTCAAACAGAGATATATAGATTTGCCAAAAATGTGTCCTTTGATTACTTACCGTCCTTTGATTACTTGATTAATATCGCTAAATTCTACAGTGTGAGTTAAAAATCGCACACCATATATGCAAGAAACATTATCGTGCAGTACTGTAATATTTATTGTTCAATGTAATTACAAAATCTTTTTAATATGATGATCAATTTCGTCCCATGGAAACTCAGACTATGTAGATGGGCTATCTGCAATAGATTTAGTGACGTAATGTTTATCAGGCTTCTGCCTGCCTTCACATATTCTGAAATAAATTAAATTTAAAAAATCCGCAATAAGTTTGATTAATTAAATCCAAAAAAGGTTATCGCAGAATATACTGAAATAGCTATGGTACGTAACTTTTAGCCCACCCTTGAGTATACTGTACACTGATAAGGCACGTACAACGAGTTTTTTTAATTTAAGCATAATTTAACAATAACAGTAAATGAGTATTTGAGCCAAGATGTAATAAAATGATTCAAAGTAAATTCTGCGTGGCATGATATTCAAATCTCGAAGTCTAACAGTTGTTGTTCTTTTTGATTAATTGTCTTGAATATAATAAGAAACTTGCCAAGTTACAATTAAGAATTCATGACTTATTGAGAGAGGAGGGGTTATAGAAGACTAAGCGCTTTGTGGCAGTGATGTAAAGGTAATTGGCCAGTTGTGATATGTCGAGTGAATAGTTTCTGTATTTTGCTTGAATACTTTCAGAAAAACTTGTACTCGAGTACTTTTAAAACTACGTTTTTACTTTTACTCCAGTCCTTTTTTGGTCAGTACTTTACTTCAAGTAATTTTTTGTCAGTAACGAAACTTTTACTTGATTACAATTCTCGAATACTTTTTACACCACTGGTTGCGGTCCGTTATAAGACGTCCATAACTTTATAAAGACTAAAAACGTGATCTTGTTTGGCTTACAATTATAAAAAAAATACAAATAAAAGTCCAAAAAGCTTTTCAGTTGTAGTGAATGGTCGTGACTGTTGGTTAACTTGTAAGAAAATCTAGATATAGAAAGACATTGATAAACGGTAAATTTTTGAATTGATAGTGGGCTAGCTGGCCCTCGATAAAAACAATAACTTTTCGTCGCAACTAGTAGTTCACTCACAAACTTGCGATCAAGCGTTTAATGTGTGGATGAAGGGTGCACATTTATTGTTTCAACTTTCGCAACTAAGAAATACAGTTTTCACATTTCTGCATAGCAGACTGCCACACTATGCTTACGGAGAAAAAAATTAATGACGAGTTTTTCATGCAATCAACAATACTATAGCGACCCCTGTTTTTCTATGCTTTTATGAATTTGTTTCTGCGATGTGATTTTGTTTTTAAAAATTCTTAAATATACGGTAGCAATTTTTCAGGTTGAATGTGTTATAAAAAGTAAACAGCCAAGCCCGCTCCTGGTTTAGAGAACATATTAGATGTTGTCGTTGGTCCATCTTGTACATTGTAGAACTTGATTGTGTATACTGCACAGCGCAGCCGTCCTAAGAAAATTAAGTGGGTTGGTGTAAACCTGCTGCATCGACAAGTTTAGAGTAAGGTCTGGGGGTTTCAGACCTCCTCCAAATTGTTGTCTGCGTCAATTTAAGTCATATGTCCCATGTGAAAACAGAAGACATGAATTGCATGAGCCAATAGCTATGCAGTAATTCAAGCTACTTCAACAATTGTTGGTTCAACTCCCACCAGCATCCTTGTTGCTTCCTTGGATGAGTAAATGCTTAGCTTTATCGCTGTTGTTTCTAACGAGCAGTAAAAAGCAGCAAAAATCTAAATTCATCCATACTATCAATCATTCTCAACAACCTACTCTGCAAAACTGAACAAATCGAACCGAAGCAAACCGGTATCTCTAATTTTGTTTATTGAAATGCAGAACTGATGCAAAGAATGAAATGAACGGAAAAGCATAAAATGAAATACTTGTAAAAACTATTGACCAAAAAATCACGACAAATGCTAAAAAAGTATCACCAAAGTCCCAATCAATTAATCCTGATAATCGCATAAAAAAAAAATTATGAAGCGGTCTGGAAGCTGTTTTTCATCTAACTCGGTAGTTTCCAAAGTGGGGTCCGCAGACCTTTTAGAGTTCTTGAACCACTTTCGGATGGTCCGCAAAACAAATTTGGTAAAGCGTTACTTGGCTCATAGCCTAATAATTTTGCTTCCCACTCCTTAGCATTTGGGAGGTACGCAATCTGTGCTTGCGAGAGTTATTTTGTGCTTCCTATGCGTTCGTTGCGATTACACTACCCGACTCCCCCATGGTGTCACAGAGAGAAAAGTTCAGTTCATCGGTGGCTAATGCTATAGATAGCTACTTCTGTGGCGTAGCAGAAGCTCAGGTTTTTTGTATCTGTGTTAGTGAAGAAAGGAGTGGGCGTCTGGAAGTAACTGCACCCATCCCATTAAACTTCGTTAATTACTGTACATTTGCGCTCTGTGTAGGCCTATTTTTCACAATACGGTACATTGATCTCGTAGTTGTGATGGACAAATTTTAAGCTTTGTAGATAAGGCAGCCAAACATTTAAAATTTGCATGGGGACTGCTGTGAATTTTTTTAGTTTGGGAACCACTGATCTTACTTAAAACCAAAATGCCTTTGTACGGGTTAACACGCTTTACGTTGTAGCAAGACAGAAACATAACTGAGCCTACCGCTGCAAAAAAAGACAAAATAGGTGGAGCCTACCCTTGACGACACCATTGATTTAATTGTAAACCATAACTAGATCATTTATATTTCAATTATCAACTATAAGTAGGGTGTAAGTGACTTTGATGACCGTACGGTTTTGTTCGTTGTCTCCCAAGTTTTTGTATTTACCTGTGGTGTATTTAAAAAGTTGATGTAAATAAATATGATATTGCACAAAACTAAAAATCCTTATCCGCTCATTCCATCATCTTTTGTGGTAAGTTGTGCCTTCGCTCAGGGATATCGAGAACAACCATGCCTAAATCCTCTTTCTTCTATCCTCCTGATGAACTCTGCTATTTGAAAAACACTGGAGAGGCCATTCAGGCGAATACAATGCACAAAATTTAGTATTTCATTCGTTTTTAGTCTCTATCAAACGATAACTGCGCACGATATAACGATTTTCTATCACCTTGAACGCATTACTTGGCGCTTAACGCCAAAAGCTCGAATAATTTCAGAGTGGAAAATCTATTTAATAATAATAATGTACCGGTTCAGCACAATTTTGCGACGGTAAAATTTAAAAATACAATCGTCCATCATATCAAATGTATAATACCATCGTGCCAAATATATTCCATGGACAATGTGAGCCAACTCAGTTCAGTACGGAAGAAACAGAAGTTTCATTTAGTAGCATCCACAATAAGTTGGCAATAACAAATATCCAGAGTCAAAATTAAATTATCCAACACCAAGCAGTGCCGTCACCAGAGAAAAACAAAGTGGGGGCGCACTAGCCAAAAGTGAGGGGGCACTAAAATAGACTGAACTTGCAGATAAAAATTGAAATTGTACGGCTACAAATTATGGGCAATTTTTAAAAATCTGTAATCATGTCAAAAAAAAGGCATATAAGGCCAGCAGCGTTTCTTAGCTAGTTTCGTCAGCGGCCTATAATCGCTTTAAAAATCTACTTGCAGCCGTGAATGCGATCAGACGCGAAACCAAGATTTTGCTAAGAGGCGGGAATTTAAACTAAAAGTAAATCTTTTCTACAAAAGTTGTCGAATTTAGGCTCCATGCTGAGCAAACAAATGTAACTCAAGTGTGTTACAGATGAGATCCTGGGGGCGGATCCCCAGCCGCTGGGCGATTTTGCAGCAAAAATAGCAATTTTAATACCACTTTAATCACATTTCGCTCGTTTTTGAAGTCATATGAGTAATCAAAAAGCACAAATTTGGAAGTCATTTAAAGAATTAAATTCCCCTACCCCTACAGGCCCCCTTACTTCAGGTCAAATCCAAAACACGTTCTAACACTCGTACCTTGAGGTTAAATTGTTTAAGTGACTTGGCTAAAGAGGTGAAGTCCCATTGGCCTCTTATCTCCTGAATGCGCCATTGATTGCGACCTAAAGACATGGCCTCAGAGAGAAAAATTTCCAGGGGGTACGAAGGTCGATACCGGGCCCCCAAGCCTTATTGGGGGCCCATGCCATTAAATCAATTTTTGTCGGATGGGTTTAGACTGTAGATCTTTATTTAAAAGTGAGGGGATAACGATATTCCCATATAGTTAGGACCTATGAAAAACACAACTAGACATAAAATTGCTTTAAATCCAGCTAGGGGGTTTGGAGGAGCGCTTTGAGCTCCCCAGTGGGGTTCGGGGCAGAGTCCCGGAAGCTTTAGCACTTTTTATGTTTCTCGAGGGTAAAATACAGCATTTGATCAACATCCCAGCACCAAACTTGCTTAAATTGACAAGCAGAAAACGTGATATACATGAAAGAAAGTATGTGAAGTGGGGGATGATGACATGCACACAATATTATAAAACATAATGACTTTATTAATGCTAATCCAAATATTTTACTGATAAAAGTTTTAAGACGTCATCTGCAATCATAGACTTCACAAACCCAAATACCTATTAAACTCATACAGATAGAGTGAATTGCTTAATGATAGTAGTAGAGTATGTCAACTTTGACTCTGCTCTCTGAGGTTGAAATGCTTTTGGATCTCTAAAAATTTACGCTCTCGTACATTGTTATACCATAGAATTAGCGCTCTCAAGTCAGAGAAATGTAACAAAACGTTGACTTTGGTGCAAGTGTATGGCCTTTGATACATTTTCCTATTTTTTTAATCAAATCGGCCACTATTGGATGCCCTAAAGGCTGTGTAGCAAAAATAGCGACCAATTATCAGTACTGAATAGGCTGACTAATATTTTTGCAGTAAGCAAGTTTGATTACGGTGGTATGGTGCGATACCAAAACTTAAGGAGGAAACCGGAACTCTTCCGGGCCCCTAGAGCCCGGCCCCCCCTAGGCGTGGGCCCTGGTACGATATACCCCCTGAACCCACTCTCGCAGGCCCTGCCTTAAGATCGCGAGTGTGCTAAAAAAACAAAAATAGTTGGTCTTCTTAAAAACGTTTTCACGTACTGTTTCAGGTCATAATTACTAACGAAGCACCGGAAACGATTCTGTAGGCTTACATCTTTTTTCCGCGACACATCCGTGAAGGCGTGTTAATAAGACGGGTTACTGCATCACGATTATTATAGCAGTCGGTTGGCAGCTATTTCGCAAAAAATCGAGTAAACGTCCAATGGTAATTATGTTTGAACATTATTATTCCTTTTTCCATCATTGTCTTGTCGTTAAAAGAGATATTTAAAAACAGTATTTTGAGTAAACTGAAATGGGGGGCACAACCAGCTATTAAGGGTGCACGGCTTCCTGGCCTCCCCGTAGCGACGGCACTGACACCCAGCAACATCAAAGTTAGTTAATCTTAAACAACGTAATTTTAAACCAAAAAAGTGCCATATTTACGAAAAAATAGCAAAATATTTTAAGTTAAGACTAAAAGCAGTAAAATATACAAGCCAGGCTAACTGTGAGAACAAACATTATGACTTCGATGTTATCCTACATTAATTTAAAGCATACATTTTCTGTTAAAACATACATAACTGTTTGAAACAATTAGCAGACACTTTACATTCACAGCTGGCACATAAATTAGCCTAATACAACTAAACCAAACTAAATTAATCAGCAAAATTTGAAAAGCATATTACATTAATTATTAAAACTAAATAAATAAATAAACAAATTTAACTGATTAAATAGTGCATGTAATATTCACCATTGTAAAACAAGTAGGCATAAAATTAATGTCTCTTTTGTTGCCAGGAATAATACAAAGAGTTATCGTATGAAGATGGTTTTATCAAAAACGCTAATGAGTGTCTTGTTGCACAAGGATCAGATTTCGTATTAGATGATTTTCACAAACTTCTCTGTTCCAAAATTCTTTTTCTGTACATCTTAAAAATGATGCTTGGACAGTTAAATGTTTATTTGCAGAGTCTTGCAAGCAATTGAAGTAATGTTTCGAATAGCGGTTGTATTTCGAAGCTGGATCCCATGGTCAGATTTCTCTAAAAACAAAATGAGTTGTAAAAATGTATACTTCGATGTTCCATTGCATTTAACAGTTAAGGATTGCAAACAGAGTTCGAAAAAGACTAACAAAAACTAATTTTAGAGGTTGAAAAGCAGTTAAAGTTTGTTTTTTGAAAAAGTGGTGAAGATAATTAGTGCAGTCTGATTTACCTTCAGCTCTAAAAACAACTAATAAGAAAAAGAAACAACTGACGCAGATATATTCAAGCGTCAAACCAGGAAACCTTGCCAAAGTTAGCATTAATTTGATACCATTTCAGCTAAAGTTCTAGGTGAAACCAAACAAAAAAACTTAAACTGGATGGGGATAGTTTGGCATGGCATTACAACACTATCAATAACCTAAGTCAAATAATGATTCTTCGGACGAGACTCTTTCACTGGAAATTTTTGTCT